>PVIU01006232.1:0-22276 GCA_004026605.1 Ondatra zibethicus | reverse complement strand
AGTAGCAGCTCGATTTGGGGTGAGACTGAGGCGTACCAAGGCCCGGCACAGGAGAGCGATTGAGATCCAAAAGGCAAGTGTTTCTTCACAATGGAACTTGCCTCTCCTACTTGGAATTCCCACCATCTTCAGAGTGACCTAGCCAGGTCCCAGTGGCTGGGCTCCCTGAGGCTCCGGAGGAGTCAGCAGTCGGTATCCATCTCCAAAGCACACAACACTACAGAGGCTGGGTCAGAATCTGGGGATCTGCCTTGCACTGCCTTGCACTGTAGGAATTGTTTCTTCTGCTTGCCCCAGGTGAGAAAGCAAGGCTGGCCCGGCAAAGGCTCCACATTAGTCACCAGCTCTGGCAACTTGCATTTGAAGAAAAAGAAGAAAGCAGCAGCAAGAGCAAGGATCTGAAGGCCCTTCAGCTCAGTCCCCTATCACAGACAAAACAAAGTTTAAAGATCCAAAATTCTGGCTTTATTGGCAGGCTGGTGTCTGCTTGGCTGCCTGTGGAACCTGGGAGCTCATTACCTTATGTCCTCCCCTACCAGTGTTAGGATTTGAAAATAGATGGATATTGCTATGTTTATATTAAAATAGAGGGAGGCCAACAGATTAATGTAAATTGTGCCAGTGTTTTGAAGCTAAACCCTCAGAGGTGTGTAGAAAATGGGGACCCTGGTGTGCTCCTAGGGAGTGGCATGGAGGCTTTTGGTGCCTCCACAGTGGAGGGTCCCTTTTGTGGCAGGAGCTGTGACCCAGCATCTGCCTGGGAATCCCTGATGGCCCAGTGGCCAGTGCACTGAAACTGCCTAGATCACCCTTAGCAACAAACAACCCTTGACACTGAGTTTCTCTTCCTGGGAAAAACAAAGCAACTTTCTTTCAAGCCAAAAAAGTTTGGGAATACAGCAGTTTGGCTTCATGAAGTGCAGAACACCCTTGCCTCTGAGTCAGCCAGACCATAGCCCATCTGAATCCAGAGATGAAGTCCTTTGCTTTGGGGGTTGGAGGTGGGGGAACAAAAGTAGCATTTAGGGAAAGAAGAGTATCTCTGGAGGGGCACAAATTCTTCCACCCAGCCCATGCAGTGGGCACTGGCATCCAGCGTGCATACCGTGGGGAGGGGGTGGGGGAGACCTGTTAGATTTTCTTAAATGGAGACACTCCTGTGCGCGGAGGCAGCATACTTCAATTCATTCCTCCTGGAGACCAAACGGGGACAGAAATGACTTCCTCTGTTCTGTGCTTACATGCTAGATATTCCAAAGTCAGTATTTAGAAATACCATCTTCTTTTATTTCAAGGGTAGGTGCAGCACCTGGGCGCTGGGGAGACCTGGGGTGGTTCCTGAGCTCAGACACAGACATGGAAAAAGTCCACCTTCCACTGCCAACATTTTATAATAAAGAGTCGCTTCTTTTTATTTAATGTAACTTTCGAGAATTTAAACACACAAAAATGCACGGGTGGGAATGTTCACAATTTTGATAACCACAGTTGTAAGTAGGGAACATTCATCCATTTCTCATAAGATTATAAATATTTCATACTGTAAAATGCACATCTTATAAACTTAAAAAAGGACAGATTTGCTTCCTGCTAAAAGGCATGTTGTTTCACCGATTCCCAAGCAGCAAATGGTTGTTCACAGACTTTTAAATTACAACTTTTGTTTTTATAACTTCCTTTTCAGAAGGTTGGCACTAATATGTACAAAGTGAAAGTATTGGCGCAGTGAAATAAAGAGGTTTAAGGCAAAGAGAGAAATCCACCGTCAGTTCTCAGCAGGCAGCTTGACTCCCAGCTCAGCTGAGAACACCCCTGGGCCATTGCCCTGGCCCCAGGTGGACATTTGGACACCTTTTCCCATACACTAAACAGAAGACAGTGTGGAGTTATATATAATGTGTTTGCTTATATATATATATGTACTTGGTGAGGGATATATTGAATATATTTAATTTACACAGTACCACACCTTCAAAAATAAAATGTATATCTTCTTTTAAAAAACAAAAAAGACAGAAAGTGATAAGAAATGATTATTTACACACTTTCTCTAGATTCAGGAGGGTTCCGAGTTCCTTTGAAAGTCAAGGTAGCTGCAAGCTCCAGAACCCCAGCTTCACACAGGCCTGGGGTGTGCGTGCACATGCATACACAAGTATGTACACATACATGTATTCACCACTCAAAAATAAGTGGGGGAAAAAAGGAAAAAGGAAAGGAAGACGTACCAACTCGCTCTGCCAGCCCCCCCACCCCAAGCTGACCTGGTGGAATTTTTGGGCCAAGGCTTGCTGACTCAGGTCAACTCCCCCTTCTTCCTAGACCCCAGCGCTGCCCAGTGTTCAAGGCCGGAGAGTTGGTGCTGGCAGGTCGCCACGGGGCTGTGGCGGGACAGGGGTCAGCGACACAAAAGCAGACACATGGTGGTGGCCAGTTCGGGCCTCTGAGGTGGTTGGGATGAGAGGCAGTAGGAGGCAGCTGGAGAGGTGCCTGGAGAGCTGTGGGCTTTGTCGGACCTCAGCCCAAGAAATGCATCCTCTCTCTCCCCACTGAAGTCCAGAGCTCTCCATCACCAAGCTGACAAGTCCTACAGCATTCGCCAAGCCAGCACAAAGCAAGCGGCAGAGCCCACAGACCAAATAGGAGCTATTTATTCGGTTCACAGTCCTGTGAAATGCAGCAATAAAAATCTTTGGACTTTAGCAAGTTGTTTTAATTTTTTTCTTTCGAAAAAAAAAAAGTGTCGAAAAAGTGTCCGATGTCCCATAATGGAGCTTAGGGGATTAAAAAAGAAAAAGACAAAAAAAAAAAAAAGAAAGAAAGAAAAGAAAAAGCTGAAACCCTAAACAGCCCCTTTGCAGAAAGAATAATAATAACATCAAATTAGCATAACTTCTTAAACACAAAAAACTCAAAAAATATTTTATAGTCGGATATTTTGGGTTTTACACCGCCTGTAAATTATATGTACATAGATTATTTTAGAACCACAGCTAATACACGGGATTTTCACATATAATGCTGGTATAATCTTTATACACTGGCCCTTTGTTCACGGTTTTTAAATTATTGCATTGTTTCGCGCGGCCCTAGATGGCCGGCCCGCCCCGCCCTGCTCGCCCTACTCGCTGTCCGACTTGCCCTCCTTGGCGGTGGTGGAGTGGTTGTACAGGCCCTGTGCCATGAGGTGCACCGCCAGAGTGTTCTTGTTGCCCGTGGCTTTTTTGATTTTGGCCCGCTTATTCTGGAACCAGATCTTGATCTGCGACTCGTTGAGGCTAAGCTCCTGTGCCAGACTTTGGCGCCGCTGCTCTGTCAGGTACCTGTTGGTCTGAAACTCAGCCTTGAGCCTCTGCAGCTGCTCTGCAGTGAAGGCCGTGCGAGGCCGCTTGTCCTCTTTGTTCGGGTTCTTCTTCTTTGGTTTTCGGGACCTGGGACCTGTAGAAGAGAGGGCAGAGGTTACTGGTTGCTGGAGCAGCCTACCGCTTATAGGAAGCCCAGTCAGCCAAGGTTGAGAGGTTCCAGAGACTCCAAAGGAAAATGAGGCGCCCAAGGCACACAAGGCTGAACAAGGTGGGTTGGGTGTATTGTGGTGTGTGTGTGTGTGTGTGTGTGTGTGTGTGTGTGTGTGTGTGTGTGTGTAGGGGTGGTGGTGGAAATGAAATGGATTGGCAGATTTCGCTAAAAGGTCTATAACAAACGAAGGGATCCTAATAAAAACTGACTGAAGAAGGAATGCCCAACCAAAAACTTTCTGGCCTTGTTTGTGTTTGTTCCCCCTGCCCCAGCAAAGAGAACAGGGTAGGTGAGAGGAGATGGGGTAAGACTGAAGAAGAGGGTAGGCGAGTCAGTCAGGGGGAAAAATCCTATTCTCCTCAGACAGGGTGCCAAGCTACAGTTCGCAAAGAGGGTTCAGGGCTGAGTCATCACACCTGAGTCCTCTCTTGTGTGGCCTGGTGAGCCCAAGTTCATTGTTTCCTTGAAGGACTCCAATGCAGCACCACAGCCTTTGCTGAGAGCCTCTGGCATCTTCAGTCTTTCTGTCCAGGAGAGGGACCTGGTTCCTGCCAGGGTGCTGACCATGGTGGCTTTTCCCTCTCAGCTCCCGCCACAGGCCTGGGGTTGCTTCATTAAAACCACCCAACTGACCTTGGGCAAGAACATAAAGTGACCCTCCCAATAACTTCCTCACGAAGGGTTCCACTACTGTTCCCACCCCTTTCTCCCTGTGGAGTTGCTAGTGTTTGAGGCAAGTGTGGAGGGCGGTAGGGTCCCAGGACCTAGTCATCCGAGGGAAACGGTAAAGGGTTAAAAGTGTTGGGGGTAGAGGGTTCTCTTTGTAGGTAGGGGTCAGAAGGTACACAGAGTGCAGGAAAGACCAGCCAGGCCACTGGCTAGAAGCAGAGACCTTCTTTCTGGTTTTCTCTGTGAAAGGAGCATGAATCAACTTTTCAGGCGCTTTGCCGTCCCTCAATCGAGGCCCCTTCCGCCTGAAGCGGAAGAGTGTGGAGAGGGCCTGACCCTCCCCCTTCAGGGCCTGGGACTGGCTGTTCTGCCCTGCGCTGCGGGGGTGACTGCGGGAACAGACTGTGTGGTACCTGGCTCCTCCACCAGCTGCCCATCCAGGCGTCAGGGGCAGCCCACAGAGCAAGAGCGGGTGAGGACTCCCTCACCTCCAGCCAAGTGAGATCTCATCAAAGGGCAAGCCTGAAAGGATCTGTGGGTACCAGAGGAGAGGCAGGGATGTGCAGATACAACTCCTGATGTTTTGGGTGTACCCATAGTCACACACACCCGCCACGCCACATTGTCACCTTCACATCCATGCTGAAGGCAAAGAAGCACGGGCTTGGAGCCCTTGGACCTAGCTTTCACCCTGCCAGTGAGGCTTTTAGGGTCATGGGCCAACCCTGGAACCATCACAGATACAAGCACAGGAGGCTGAGCATGGAAGAGGCCTGGCCTACTCAGCTCTGACCTCCCACTTCTGGAGCCCATCTCAGACTCCCCTTGTTCCCTCCCCGGCGAAGAACAAGGTCTCTGTGTTCCAGCCTCCTCCACCCTGGAGTTCCTGTTCTATAACACACACTCCAGTCTCTGATAATTTTTATTTCAGAGAAAGAACGTCTCCTTAAAACCATACTTTCGATTCCTCTTTCTGTGAATTCTCTTTTAAAAGGCAAACATTTAGGGGACTCAGGGAAACGGAGACAAACAAGTACCCTTTGCCCTCCCTTTCTTTCTTAAACGCCCAGGAAAGAAATATTACTTACAGGGAAGGGGTTTCGTTAAGCCTATGAAGGTTGCGAGACGAGCCACGCGGGGCCATGCTGCAGGATCCGCGGACCGCCACGGCTTGGCGCGGCCAGGACTCGCGCGGGCGCCGCCGCACAAAGCCGACCGCGGCTCAAGGCCAGTCGGCTTTGTGAGCCTATATGTTAATTAAATATTAACAAAGGAGGGAGGCGAGAACAATGGAGCAAATTTCAGATCTAGCAGCAAAAATTTGGATTTTATCAGAAACACACAGGATGCTGCAAGACGGCAGTCGAGAGCGACCCAGTTTTGCTTTGAACGTGGGTAAAGGACACTCGTAAAATAACTGAAGATGGGGGGGTTAGTGGGGTCTCACTCAGCTCCGGACAAATGAAACCCACTGCTAATGGCACTTCCTGATCACAGACCCGCATCTAATGTAGCGGGTAGTTTCTATGACGTCTTAAAAAATTATAAACGAATGAAGAAAATACGTCTCAAACCTCCTCACCACCCCCGCCCCCGAAGCTGCCTCCTTCTCAGTCTTTGCAGCACCATAAAACCCATGAAGCTTCCTTTCTGCTAGGGGGATGGTGCCTCTGGGATGGCTGCACCTTCTTCAAGCTGCTTCATGGCAGGATGCTGTGATGCTACTACGTGGTTCGCCAAATAAAGTGACAAAGGGGAAAAGCTGTCTCAGTTTTCACCACTACCCTGCAATCCTTCCTCTGCTCCTCCGCAATGGTCACCTTAGGCCAAGAGTGGAAGAAGAGCATCCAGCCTCGGAATAACTGGCTCTTCGAGGGACTCTGGACCTGAGGGTGGCGGAAAGTTCCCTGGTTCCAGACTTTATAAGTGCGGGAGGAGGGGTGCGGACTCAGTGCTCACTTCCTGAGGACCTTCCAGCTACCACCATTCCCATTAAACGACTACTGTGGCACAGGGCAGCGAGATGTCAGAGAGAGAGACAGACAGACAGAGAGAGAGAGACAGAGAAAGAGATATTTTTACTGTCCTAAGTCGGTATCCCTAGTCCTGCTTCTAGACGCTGTTTGTCCAGCATGGGCGAGACAGCGCCGCTGTCGGGGAGGAGTGTGCGCCTTTGTGTGTGTGTTCAGGAGAAAATGTGTTTCTTTCCCTCTGTGTATGTTCCCCGGGAAGCACCCTCCCCAGTCCCGCGGGTCTCCCCTCTGTGGGTTTGGACACCCGGTCCCACGGGCTCACCTGAAGAAGGCCGGTCAGAGTAGCGCGTGCAGTAGACCCAAGCTGGCCAGAGCATGGGCTGCGCGCCCAGGGTGGCGCTGGCTTGAGAGCTGTCCGAATCGGAGCTCACCGACAGGTCACCGCCGCCTAAGCCTCGGGCCTTGAGGGCCCCATCCAAGGAACCCCCTGGATCACCAGTTTTTTTAGCACCACCGTGCAGCGAAAGTGTCTTGGAACCGCCTTCTCCGTCAGCCGCAGAGTCGCCGCCGCCAGCGGAGAGCGGCCCTCCCGCGCTGGGCGCGCACGCTGGGTTCGGTCGGGACTCCCTGGCGCCCGACCCCAGGAGCTGTTCTGCTCCGCCTGCGCCGCCGCCACCCTCTGTACCGCCAGCGCCGCCTTCGCCGCCTCTCGCTCCGCCCGCACCAGCACAGCACGTTCCCGTGTCCTTTCGGCGACCAAACTCAGGCCGCAGAATGTTATCGATGAAAAAGTTGGTGATGCGGTGCGGATGCTGGTGGTTGCCTGGCGCCTGCAGGACCGCGGGCAGCATCAGAGCCCGCCGGCGGCCGGTGTCCGAATCGCCTGGGCTGCTACCGCCGCCCGAGCCGCCTCCGGGACTGGATTCCGGCTGCCTCTGCGCCTCCGCCGCTGCCTCGGTGGGCTTGGAATCATTCTCCTCCATGCTTCACAGAAAATCTTAAACCACCTCTCCACCGGCCCTCCTCCAAAGCAACCTCCGGCCGGCCTGCGGCACACACTGACACCCGCGAACCCCCACCCAGCGGAGTCCCCCAAAGGCGCGAGCGGTGCAGGGCTGGAGTCCTACAGGTCTGCGGGCGCGCTCCGAGCCGAGCCACGTTCGTATCCACGAAGTGCGTTAGCAAATAACCAGAGTCTCCCAGCTGGCCAGGACGCAGGGAGATTCAAAGGAGGTAGGTCCGGGTCTCGGCGACGCACCCGGCTTCAGACGGTCACCGCACTACAGCGGGGACCTGGGACGTCTGTCCGGCTCCACGCTCCTATCGGTGGCCAGCAGCCTTGGGCTCCGGCGCCGCCGCCTCGGCCACCGCTTGCCAGAGCTGCACGCATGCAGGCAGCGCGCTCACCGCCGCCTGGGCCCGCTCGGGCCGCCACTGCTCGGCCGTCGCCGCCCGCCTGTCCCGGCCGGCCCTCGAGGCTGCGGGACGCGAGCGCTCAGCTCACCCGCCGCCGCCAGCATGCACATGGAGGCCCACGGGCCCGCACTGCGCTCCACCCGCCCCGGGGCTCCCCGCGCCAGGCCGCCGCCCCGCTGCGGGCCGGGGCGCCCCACGGGCGAGCGGCTGCGCCCCCGCTGAGCCCCGCGCAGTACAGCGGCCCGAGCCGCATGGGTGAGGGGCGGGAGGCCGGGCCGGGCTGGGCCTCCCGCGCTCCCTCCCAGTCTGCGCGCCCTCGCCGCCTCCGCCTCCGCGCGGGCTCGGGAAAATTTCAGGCCACTTAGCGCAACCTGAGACACTTTCACTCTGGATTTTTGTTCTTATTTTTAACAGAGCCCCCTCGAGTGACGTCGCGGGCCGGTCTCCTGGACACGTGCCTCGGGCCAATGGCCGCCGCGCCGCGTATCCACGTGATGCGCCGGCGGCAGCTTGGTGACAGGAACCGCCTGCCGCCCCTCCCCCGCCGCCATCTCCCCTCCCCCCCTTAAAGCGGCCGCTCTCTGGGCTTGGGGCTTCGGAGCCTTTAAGCTAGCCAGATCCGCCGCGGAGTCCTCTGTGCTTGTTTGCACTTCTCCGGTCTCCTCGCGGCTCGGAAAACTGAGGAACCTTGCGACAGTCTCGCCAGGTCACTGCTACGCCTAAGTGGACACGTGCTGGAAGATCGTTATTTTTAACATTCCTATATTGTTTACGGTGGGGAGAGATCCCACAATTCCTTGCACAAAATGCATAAATAAGATTAAATGAGCTGCCGAGATACAAAGAGAGGTTTGTAACCCGCTTTCCTTGCTGGTGGAGGGGAAAATTGTCACTTATATTTATTTGACTTTAGTTACCCAGCAGCATCGAGTCCTAATCGCCAGGCGAGAACGCGGGGTGCTCCTCCTACAGACACCTACTCTCAGCATGTATGCCTGTGCAGGAGGCGCACGCATACGGAAGGATTCCACCCGTGGACAGGGGTTCCTCAGGAACCTGAACATAGATCTTTACGCCAGAATACAATTTAGGGCTCCATTTAAGGAAGGAGAAATAAAGGAATTTTTTGAGAAAGGTTATAGCGCAATCTCTATTAGAAAGGAGTGACGACTGCTTAGCCAAATCCTCAAAACCATTCGCAGCGAAAGTGATCCTGAATGCGGCTGTGCTGGCAGCGCGCGCGCGCGCGCACACACACACACACACACACACACACAATCATCATCATCATTAGAGCTCCCCAACCCCTACACTGAGCTAAGGCCACCCATCTCATTACCTTTGTCTTAAAACATTAAGCTGGTTTTGCGGGAAAGCAAGGCTAATTTGAAAGAATAGGAATGCTGTGAGAGGGTGGGGGCCCCAATTTGTTTTTCCCTTCTCTTGTCTTTATTCCCCTCTAAACTTCTCTCCAGCTGCTGAAAGAATGGCCGCTCTCTATTCTCTCCCTCCCACCTCCCCCAGGGTCCTTCCAATTTGCTTTCCTCTCCCCACCAAACACACTGGTTACTACAGGCTTGCCTGTCCATTAAAAAAAAAAAGCATTTTTATGGAAATTTATTAACTTTCAGAAAGACCCAGAAGGGCAACTGAGAGGGCACAGGAGTGCTGGCATAATAATAAAAGTCCTCAGACAGCCTGGGATCAGAGGGAGGTCCCAGGCTTGTCTTGCTGGATGATTGGCCCCAGGCCTCAGACTTCCTGCCTGGTGGGCCACCACACCTGAACTCCAGGTGGCACCTGCCGTGAGCTGCTAGGCCCTGATGAAGGGCAAGGATCATGGCTAACAGCACCCAGGCATGGAGGCCTGTCAGGCTATCTGGACTTGAGGTCCATTTTTTGCCAGTTGTATCTGGACTTGGACCCACACCCAGCCTCATTGTGCACCCTGTCTACTGGGCAGGTTTCACTAGAGGCAGTAATTCCCAAAGGTTTCTCCAGGGGAAGTTAGCCCACAGAGACGACTGCCCCCAGGACTCATGCTACTGCAGGTGGCCTTGGTCTGGATAGGTGCTGCAGACACACAGAGCGTCTACGTGGAGAAGCCACTCTATATCAGGGAGAAGGGTATGTCTTTCCCTGTCTCTATTTTTCTCACTTAAAGGAGTCCCCAACAACCTTTTTTGTTGTTGATATTCATGGGTTTTTTGTTCTGTTTCTTTCTTTCTTTGTTTTTGGTTGGTTTTTTGTTTGTTTTTGAAACAGGGTTTCTCTGTGTAACAGTCCGGGTTGTACTGAAACTCACAGAGCTCCACCTGCCTCTCTCCCCCCAGCAAGCGCCCACCGCAGCCACCATTGGGTTTCATCAAAGTTTTTGACTAGGAAAATAGCTGGTGGGTCCTTCCTAGTGAGAAGCAGAGCAAGGCAGAGAAAAAGAGATGAGAAACCTCATAGTCTACCTGCCTCTATGAACATGGGACATCCCCGGTGAGTGGGGATGGGAACATCCTATGAACATTTTGTGACTCAGGGACTTGAACTATCACCAGCCAGTGAATGAACGCTCTTATTTCTTCTTGTCTCCTAAACTAGACTTTATATGGACCGCTAGAGCTCTGAGATTCCTGCACACAGTCCAAGTTCATCTTCCTACCTGTCCTATAAAATGATTAGGCCCTTATCTGATGTCTTAGAAACCTCTGCCTGGGATAGATTGCTCCAGCATTAGCTAAGCCAAAGGCGCTGGACTTTGTACTCTTTCCCTTGCACCAGACTCATATTTAGGTCTGAAACATAAACCCTGAAGAACAGCCTTGACGGCAGGACCTAGGCTCTTCCTGGGCCTGGAGCAAGCCCAACTAGGCCAAGACCAGAGGTGAGTTCTTAGGTTGTTCCCAGGAAGGGAGGGGCTGAAGGCAGAAGGGAAGATTTTGAAGAAAGGATAGAGAACCCCAAAACAAATATCGAGGTGGCTATGGGGCTACCCAAAATGAAAACTCCAGAAGTGAGTGACCCTTAAGAATGGGCGCCAAGCAAAGGACGGGGCCCCTTTCCTAAGGGCGAAGCTGTGATGAAGGTACATTAAGCCATAGTGCCTTGGGGTTGGAGAAATTCCAAGTGGCACAAATAGCGACCTGGATTTCAGGAGGGTTCTACTGTGCTTGCGGGGAGGGGGGGTTCAGTCTGGGTATTTGCGCCTTCTGGGGAAGGGGCAGGGTGTTTTGGGGGGATGCCTTGAAGGACACGTTTCCAAATTTGCTCTACCCTGAGTCTGAGAAGAGGAGACGCCCGCGCCCTGGCTTTTTAGCTCAGCAACTGCGCCGAGCGGGTTCTCCTCGGCTTTCGGTGCCCCGTGGCCGCAGACCTAGATGATCCATTAGAGGAACCAGCAGCTGCCATCTGTTCCTCTGGAAGCGTTTCTGGCGGTTCCAACTTCGGAACACCGTTTCCCTTCTGCGTGTACCAGGGACCAGCAGCGGGCCCACAAAGCACCCGCTTACATGGAACCTTGCTCCGTGCGTCCGAGGCTAACGGACAAAGAGAGGCCTCCGAGGGCACAAAGGGGAAAGTGGCGTCCACACAGCAGACTTAGTAACTCTGAAGCTGATTGCAATCGAAAGCAGCTGCCCCAAATGCCGGTGCCTGGCTGCGCATCCAGCGTTGCTGGCTTTTTGTTTTGTTGTGTTTTGTTTCCCCCATTTTGGAGACGAAGACCCCTCCCCGAAGATGACTTTCTCGGCCCTTCTACCGTCCCGCACTGCCCTCGCTGCTCTCTGTGATGCCGGTACCGCAGGAAATAACGAAAGTAGTGAGTGCGAGGTCTCTGCCCATCGCCCGATGGACCAGCTCCAGGGAGAGACTTACACCCCCTCCCCCAGCAAAATCAGGCCGGGTCAGCCCTGCACCCTGGCAGGAGTCGAGGCTCACATTTGGATGCTGAGTGGGAAAGAAGGACAGCGGCAGAGATACCTCCACGAGGGAGTCTAGCAACTCTAGGCTTCTGATGCTGTCGGTATCCTCCTTTAGACAAAGGCTAAAATCAAAGGATGGTGGGAAGGACAAGGGCAGCGGACACTGAGGTCTCGTGTCTGTGCTCAGCTGAGAGTGGACAGGCCTGCAGACTGTGACCCGACTTAGACTAGGGCCAGGAAGACCTCCAGATAACCCCAGAAAGGATGAGGTTAAACTGCGAAGTAATAACGTCCCCCGGAGAGGGGGCTTGGTGGCCCCGTAGGGCTAGTAGAGCCCGGTTTGTGAGTTGGTGCCGGCACAGGCCCGGCTCCTGAGCCCGACACAACGCTGCGCTTTCAGCCCGCTAGACTATGCACATTGAATCACTGCGGAAGCAGCATGACTTAACCAGGGTTCCTTGGGTGTCATGGAAGAAGGGGGCAAAGCGCCCACTGGAGACCCAGGAAGACAGCCTGGGAGAGCCAGAAGGAAGATGCACTAGGCGGACTGACTTCCAAGTCTAAGAGGAGGGGTTCAGAAACCACTTTCCGCAAGCTCTCCTGAAAACTCATTTCTGGAGAATCCCCAAATTGCCTTGCTGGTGCTGATATACACTTCCGGTCACCACCCAGGCTTCCCTGGGTTTATTTTCTCCACCGGGACTCTTGCTTTCTCCTTGGCAAACCCCGATTTCCTCGAATTGCCTGCAGCTGCCCCCCTTTCTTGCCAGCTCTGCAGCACTGCTAGTCTTCATGCTGGCCCAAATGTGGGACCTCGGGAAGGCCAAGCAGGACCCACTGCTCTGAAAGGGGACACTGAAGTCAAACAGACTTACGCCTTGGCCACAGACTTGGACTCTGGTTGGATCTTCCACACCTGTCTCTTAGGGGTACAGACTGTTTCCTGAAGTGTTAGGAAAGATAGCCCAACGATAGGAAAAATGTCTTCCAAATGGCATCCAGGAAGAAAGTAGCACCAAGCCTAGAAACTGTACACTTGAGTTTGATTTGCAAGGTGGCCCTCTAGGCCCAGCCAACCAAGTACTCCCAAACTAGAAGGAATGGTCTGAGGTCATGAGTTTTGAGAAAAAAAAATGAACACACTCCACAAGGTCACCATTTGCATAGGCACATGGTACCCACTATCTTCCTCTTGCTTTTAGACAGGAAAAAAGCAAGAAGTTCAAGAGAGAATCCTAGCGAGGACTCCCTCACAGAGCCTTCTCTTCTGGCCCCTATGGGTATCACAGAAAGGAGGCTTTCTGAATTCTTTTGGAAATACTATCTGGTAAGCTAAACTGTAAGTACAGGGTTAAGCTAAACCATCTGGGTGGGTCCAGCTGAGCTACCTACACCTGTTTGGATGCTAACCCCGTTGGGAGAAGAAGATATCCACATGTTATCCCCTTTCCAAAAAGGAACATCACTGGTTGTACTTACCTTACAAGGACTTGGTTAACTTAAGAGAAGGATTTTTTAACGAATAAATGGAAATAATAGGAGTAATTAATTTTTGCACTATCAAATATAAAGATGTGACTAAAGTGTGCACTCAATTCAGAATCTTTTACATTCCTTAAACCATTGCCTAATTCTTCTGAGACCAGCAGAGTTGGTAATTTCTTTAGTGTACTTTCCATTGACCTGTATACATCCTTAGATGTGCAGTGGGGGGGCGGGGTGTGGGGGGAGAGTCCCTGCGTCAAGACAATTCCAGTGTTAACTTCAGAAGCAAACGCTATCAAAGTGTGGCGACCTTTTTCAGGCACAAAGCCTCCATCATGACCTTCATGGACTCACTCAAATGAGCTCTAGTGTCACACCTCTAGTTTGCCAAGGTCCAGCCTACCCTGGCCAGATGTCCCATTTCACTGCCAACAGGCATGGGGCACCACTGTGCGCCTCTCAGTAAACCCACCTCTCCTTTTACTCCCATCCCAGCACCCCTGGCTCCAAAGAAAGCAAAACCCAGAAAAGATTTCCCTTCTCTCTGGAAGCCTCTCTGTGTTGTGATAATTTTATTTCGGGGTGTTTCTGGATTTTGCGTGTCTCTCATCAGTTAATCCCGTAAGACAAACAGCCTCTCTGAAGAAGGCAAAGGTGAGCAACTCTACACCGTTGGGAGAATTAACACGGCCTGGAGAAAGAAATGGGATATGCCAAGGATATCCTGCGTTTGTAGCTAATGCCTTCACATTCCTGAGGATTTTCACTCTCCCATCCATCAGGAGCAAGAAATGCGAGCTGTACTAATTAGCTGCCCATTTTCAGTTCGCAGTCTGCTCTGCCAGGGATGACCTTGGAAGCCTTGTGCAGCCTCTGGTTTGCAGGTGTTGGGCGCTGCGCCTTGGGGGAGGGGTTCCCTCTGGCCGCCGTCAGCCTGGGCCCAAAAATATTAGGTTCCAAAACCTCTTCTGTAAACAAAGCACAGGTTTCTCAAACAAAAGTCACTCGCCGGGAGACACTTAGCACTTTCGGCCTTCGACTACGTACAAGTTCAGCAGAGCCTCCCACAAAGTAGCCCTAAAGGCTGTGGCCTGAAATTCCAACGCTGGACACTGTCTCTTTGGATTGGAAACCTCATTGGTGGACTTTCTCTTGAATCAGATGCCAGAACGGATTTGGGGGTAAAGATTTCCCCCTCCCCCAAAACGCGAGTGTAAGCCAGGGTCGGAGAACAGCCTAGTTGCAGGCTTGTAACCCTTCGTTTCCGGGAAGATTTTCCTTTCCATATTGGAAACTTCTGGGAAATACAAAACCAAGAGACAAAAAAAGCGACACTGCTACTTGAAGGAGAGCTCCCTCTCTGGGGAACCAGGTACTTGCAATCCTCGGAAGTGAGGGTGGAGAGCGGAGGAGAGGGAGGCGCTGGGCACTGGCCTACTCCGGTTCTTGGCTTGAAGGATAGGAGCGTTCCCCCACACCCGCAGCGGTCCTGTCTAATAGCCCGAGCGGGAAGAGAGGGGCCCCACGCTCCCCGCTTCCCTGTGGAATGACCCAGCACTGCAGAACGGAGCACACGGCACCCCTTCCCAGAGAAGAGCCAGGCCGCCCCTGGCTAGCCTGAGTGTAGTGTCTGTACGCTGAGTTCAGCCCGGTGAGCTCGTCCCGTGAGGGCTCGCGTCAGCGGGAGCTGGCTGTGTATTGCCAGGGAAGGTGGCGGTGCATGTGGATCGATGGGTGGGTAGAGCTTCTCTTCACTCGGGAAGAAAACAGTGATCCAGCCTCTCCTCCCCAAATTAGCGGTCTCTCTGGAGCACAGCTGCTCTTTCCGGTCTCCTAATTCCACTTGCCCCCTCTCCGCTTCGCTTCACCAGGTTGGTTAGGGGAATCCCTTCGCCGAACTTTTAGTGTCAGATTCCCAGAGAGACTTTGAGTAAGTTTCCTCCAAGAGTGGAAAAAAATCAAATCCTTGTGGCTATCCGGCACCCATTCATCTGCTCCGGCAGCAACTTCCTTGGGCAAGCAGTTTGGGACTGATTCCTAGTGACTTCATGTATGCACCGAGGTGCCCAAAGAGGGAGCTTTGGGAGGGGTATGGAGGTCTGCACTGGCATCCCCTGGCTTGAAACAAGGCTCTAGGGCTGTGCCCTTGCCTTCTAGGGAGGAGGAGCTTCCGGGCACGCCACAGCCCGGGGCTAGGCAGTCAGAACTAAGGCCTTAGACACTGTAAGGCCCGAGAGCTTTTCCTCCCTGGCAAAAGCCAGTTTCCCGAAGTCCCGCCCCCCCATCTCGTGCCCTGAAGGGCTTACTGGACCCGACTGGAATGAAGCCTCCTCCCCTGTGCCCACCACCCCAGGCACACAGAGGGATCGCTAGGTGCGGATTTGTGAATGAACCGCTGAGTTCTTCCCAGCTCACAGATCAGAGGGTTGTGCTCGCTCCACCGACGTGGTCCAATGAGCGTCTGCAATAAGAGCTTAGCGACAAAGCTGGGGTTACCGCGGGCGGACTCTGCGGTGCTGCGCTGCGCAGGGCGGGACAGCGGAGGGGGGTAGAGCAAAGACTGGAACTTCAAAGCCTGTTGCCAGGGCTCAGTGAAAGGGTGGCCCTCCGGGATGGCACAATCGCAATAGCACTGCCCCACCCACCCGAAGTCTAGAAGGCTATCCAACACGGACCTTGGTGACACAGCTCCCGCTGACACCACCCCCTGCCCCCACTGGCGCTCGGGAAAGTCTTTGAGTTCTCCGCGAGACCCTTGGCAAAGGCTTACAGCCTGAGACCTGATCTGGCTGCTTCCGGAGCGAAGGTCTCCACCCTGAATAGCCACGTCTTTCAAGGCCCTCACTGCCAACTCGTACCTTTTAAAATTAACATCATCGATTGCTTCCCTGGTGCCCTCGTACTGGGGAAGGGAACAGGAGGAGCGGACGAGCACAACCGCCCTGGCGGGTGCAGGCACCACCTCCCCACCTCGTTCACAGCTGAAACCCCCGCCGCCCCTTTTTAGAAAGAGGAATTGATCCCGCAGATATCGACTTGTTCATGCACGAGGGCTTTCTCTCCCTTACCAGTTGGGTCTCAGTGGCATCTGAGTCTCATACCTGGGAGGAAATGCCTTCCTCGTAGTCATTGCCTCCTGAGCAACCTGACGTGCAGATTTTAAGTTTGTTTGCTGTTTTCCTAGAGAAACCTGGAGAAGGAGGAGGGCAGGAGAGGGGGCGCGATGGAGAGGAGGGAGAGGTCAGAGGTTAGGGGAGATTACGGATCGGCGCCCCTTCTCATCCTCAGTGGCCCAGAGGGAAAAATCACTGTCGCAAGAGATTCGGACACCTCGTTAAAAAGCTATTGTTTGGGGGGGGAAGGCCTGCCATCCAATGAAGACACAAAGTCTAAATGACTAAATATCTGGCTGGATGGAATGGGGAAAAGGAACCTAGCCGAAAAGGCATGGACAAAGACACCCATGGGGCAGAACGCTATTTTCTTTCCTTGGACCCATCAGAGCGAGCTCAGTTCCAGCTCCACTAGCAGGGAATAACCATTCTATCCAAGGGCGAGCAATCAGGCTTAGTTAGGGCTTTGCTGGACAGGGAGGCAGAAGGCTGGAGTTTGGCTATACCCCAACCCCTCTCATGTTAAATTATCTCATTGGGTTGGATTACCCTCACTCACTTCTCCAGCCACAGGGATGGGTCAGATGCTATGGCAGCCGAGGGAAAGTCAAAGCACGCAACTCTGATATTTCCTTCTGAACTTGACCACTTCCTGCCAAACCTACTCCCTGCCATTAGCCAAGAAGAGACCGGGTCTTGAACTCCCACCAAATGATTGCCCACTCACCTCTCTGTAATGGAGCTGTCTCCTGAGACTCCCCCTGGAAGATCTAGTGGGCTTTGAGTCCCCGTTGCCCAGCGCCCAGAGGCTGTCCCAGCTCACTCACCCAGCTGCTCGGGCACACTTTTATCTTGGCCTTGGAGGCTGAGGCTTCACCCCTTGCCTTCCTAGGTCAGCAGCCTGATCTTGCCAGTGCTGGGTCACCAAACCATTCCCTAGCTGGGTGGGAATGGGTGGGGGAGTTAGAGGGTGAAGGTGTGGTGTGGGCATTGTCCTTCATCACAGTTATTCCTAATGCACTAGAACATTCTCCCTCTGGATCCTTGGACACAGACTGGCCTAGAGTCCCTGACAGCTGTCCAACTTGAAGGTACAAGCATATTATCTTAATTATTGTCAGGCTCATCGTTGAAGGTGAACCTCAGGAGGTGGGGTGTGGCTGGCATGTAGCAGTAGTACACCAACACCCTCAAACCTTTTGATTTCTTTACACCCTTAATAAGTTAGTGAGGATCTGAAAGCACATTTGCTTATTGACAACCTATCTACTGATTATTACTGTCCTAGAAATTGAAATGTTTAAAATACACTAGTAAATCTATTCATTTTCAGTTGCAATGCAATATACTACATAATATGCTTTGATAAATATTTGTTTGAATCCCCCAAATAATAGAAGATCAGTCCCAAGAATGAAGATATATATATTTTAGTTTTTAATCAGTTCTTTAAGGGCTGGCTTAACAGAAGATGATAGGATTCCCATTTCTGCTTGTGCAACTCATTCTTTTGGTTCACATGCAGGGAGAAAATTCTAGTGCATACGTAGCTCACGACAAAAGGCAGATTTCACTGGCCAGGTCACATGACTGTGGGGTTAAACTTCAACAAGTGGCAAACAACCTCCTTCTTCATTTTTTTCTCCTCCCCCTCTTCCTTTCTCCTCCCTCACCTCTCCTCCCACCCCCTTTATAGTACTAGGAGGTGGAACTTGTGACCTTTCACATTCTAGGCAAGTGTTCTACCACTGGGCCCTCTTTTTGCTTTTTATTTTGAGACAGAATCTAATTTACCCAGGTTGACCTCCATGTGCCATCCTCCTGCCTCAGCTTTCCAAGTAGCTGGAGTGACATGCCTGAGCCCTTAGAGCCCGATGCTGTTGCTTCAGGACTTCCAGGCGTCTCTGGCACTCTGGGTGGCTCTTTCCTAGCTTGTGTCAGACTGTGTTGGACACACCAGCACTCCTCTACATGGCCACTGTATTTCTGTACACTACAGCTCCCCATGTGAGATCCCCATTTCTTCTTCCTTGTTTTCAAGGGCTGTGGTTGACAAAATAATAGTCAAGAGCATCTTTCTTTCTTTCTTTCTTTCTTTCTTTCTTTCTTTCTTTCTTTCTTTCTTTCTTTCTTTCTTTTGAAAAATCAGGGTCATGCTATATAACCTCAGCTATCCTGTATAGTTCAGGCCAATCTCCCGCTCAGCTATATAACCTCAGCTATCCTGTATAGTTCAGGCCAATATCTCCCGCTCAGCCTCCATCCTTCTCCCTGTGTCTCCCAAATCTTGGGATCATGAGTGTGAGCCACCATGTCTGGACTCAATGGAATTCCTATGTGTGTATACAAGTTTGTGTGTGATCTTGTGAAGCCCAGGGGTTGAGGCAAGGTGTTTTCCTCTATTGCTTTCTACTTTATTCATTTACTTATTGGAAGAGAGTGTTAACATGTAATAAACCTCCCTGTGTGGTTTCAAGCCACCAGGGCACAGGTGCCCTGAACACCTTTCATCTGCTCCTCAGCTCTTCTGCTGAAGAGTTTGGCTTTCATGATGACAAACCTTCCTGTCCCCAGAACTTTGCAGTAACCCAGTTGCACCACATCAATGATGGGAGCAGCTCCATTATCTCTGTGGGCTCCATTTCTCCAGGTCTGCTACTGACTGGTGTGTAGGGCCCATGGGTCTACCCCGGCTCCTGGGGTTCATTTTGAGGACAGTCTCTGGCCAGCCATCATTTCCGTTTGAACCTGTGCTCCCTTTGCTCCGCCTGGTGATTAGCTATAGGGCATTGTTTACTCCATCTTGGGTGTGGCAATTTCCCACCTGCCTGGGGGGAATTCTTTGTGCAGCAGCTAGGTAAATAAGGATTTTCCCAAGGTTGAATAAACGGCAGTCGGCTGATCTCCTTTCAAATGATCTCCTTTCAAATGACCCAGGTCTCTTACGTGTTCTTTCAATCTCCAGGCCCTTGCCCGGCTCGCGTCCGGTACAGCCGCGCGCGAACTGTACTGAGAGGGTAACTCAGACATAGTTATTACACTGGTGTCCACAGTTGATCCAGGCTGGCCATTGGGCAGAAGCTCCTGGTTCTTTTTAAGTGGGAATGCCTTGAATCAACTCTCCCAAAGTCACTTGGATGGTATTTTCCTGGCTAGCATGAGAGTAAAATAGACAGCAAGTCCTCAGGGGCACAAAACAGTTAACTCTCCAAAATGCTTTAGGGAAGGGAATGGAGGCACCTTCTGGTTCCCTGGGTGATTAGAAACCCTGAGGTGGACCCTGGGCCACTGTCTGAAACCAGCTTATAAGGAGTAGGTGCCAAGAGCTGTGTGACTCCTCACCCCCTCTGATGTGTACAGACTTCTGGGTACAGGCAAGTCAGATGAAGAGGACAGAAGAAGGAAGGATTCTTCCCAGAGCAATGGCTCCGAGGGGAGGGCGGTTCCCCACAGGGTGGGGTGTAGGACATGAGGGGACTGGACTGCAGCTCCCTGCAGGGTGGGTGCTTTCAGAATGAGCTGGCAGTGTGGAGGAGATAAACTGGGAGTCATATTCAGAGCACAGGCTGAAGTGAGATGAAGGACAAGGTTCCAGGGTGAGACGGAGGCAAAGTTGGAGGAGGAAGAACAGGGAGATGCTCCATGGGTAATGTGTTTTCTACCCAAGCATAAAGATTTGAGTTCTGATCCCTTGCACCCACATAAACACTTGACTGGGTAGGACACGGATCTGTAACCCCATTTCTTAGGACAAGGGAAGGTGGGAACAGGAGAATCTTGCTGGTCCGCTAGTTTAGCTCAAACAGTAAGCTCCAGGTTCAATGGGAGACCCTGTCTCAAAAACTCAACTAGAGAACAATATACAACTGATGTTGATCCCTGGACTCTGTACAGCCTGGAGAGTACACTGATGTGTACACACACACACACACACACACACACACACACACGGAGGGGGGAAGTTTGTTGTGGGATATTTGCTTATACTGTATGAAGATGTATTGTGATTAGTTTAATAAAAAGCTGCATGGTTAGTAGCTAGGCAGGAGAAGTTAGGCAGGACTTCCGGGCAGAGAGGGGAACTCAGGGTTAGAATCTGGCATGGCAGGATTCACCAGCAAGATGCTGAGGAAGTTATATGTACAGAATGGAAGAGAGATAAAAAGCTATGTGGTAGAATGTAGATCAATAGAATCCAATTAAGTTATAAGAGCTAGTTGGGAACAAGCCTAAGCTAAAAGCTTGGCTTTTATATAATTAATTTCATATAATTAATAATAAGTCTCTGTGTCATTATTTGGGGATTGTGTTTAGAAAAGAAAGTCCAGCTGTAGAGGGTACTTGCTGGAGGAGGCCAGGTGGGCTGCCTACCATAGTCTCTGTGGTTCCCATCCATACTTGCATTACGTTGAGAACAAATGACAGTCAGGTTCACGGCCACTATACTTTTCATACCAGTGAAACTGGTCCCCAGCCTAGAGTGATTCAGGTTGTAGAGGGTGTGGTGGTTTGAATGAGAATGACCCTCATAAGCTCATATATTTGAATATTGCTTGGTCCCCAGTTGGTGAACTGTATGAGGATTAGGAATTGTGGCTTTGTTGGAGGATGTGTGTCACTGTGTGGATGGGCTTTGAGGTTTTAAAAGCCCATGCCAGGCCTAGCCTTTCTCTTTCCCTCTCTCTCTGCCTTCTGCCTACAGATCATGATATAAGCTCTCAGCTCTTGCTCCAGCACCATGTCTGTCTGCCTGCCTCCATTCTCCCTGCCATGATGATCATGGACCAACCCTCTGAAACTGTAAGCAAACCCCTAACTAAATATTTCTTCTTATATGTTGCTTCCATCATGGTGTTTCATCACAGCAATAGAACAGTAACTAAGGCAGAGAGGCTGGGGCAAGGGCGGCACAATTTGCAGAGTGCAGAGCAGGCCATGCGGAGTGCAGAAGTCACTGTAGGAAGGACAAGAAAATCCAGCCAGACATGGATGTGGTAGAGTCCAGGAGCAGAGAAAGAATGTGAACTCCTGTGTGGCCAAGTGAGGGGAGGGTTGAAGACCTGTAGGCCACACAGGAACTACAAGCGGCCTCACCTCATACAAAGGAAGGACACCACGCCACAGCCAGTGGCCTTCAGTCAGATTCAGCTGCTGGCATCCATGACCCATTCTCCCCGAGAGACCCTGAGAGCCTCAAGGAACTGAGTTCTCACTTCTAGCACCAAAGCTATGGAGGCAAAGAGGACATCCCTCAGAGTCAGGACAGCATCACTCACCTCTAGGCCACACCCCAGAAAAGCTGGTGCTGCCTTGGAGCATGCCTAGGTCAGTTTTTGGTGTAGAGCTAGTTTCCTCTCAGGCAGGAGTCGCTGGCCATGTCCCCTGGACTGATGACCCTTACCCATCCACAATGTCCATCTTATTCCCCATCTATCTGGACCCGACCTCTGTGCCAACTGGTCTACACTGCTCCCCACCACTTCACCTGTTAGTGGAAGCTTCAATAAAGTTCCTGTCTGTCCCCTCTGCGGGACAGGCTGTATCTCTGCACCCTGGCCCTCACATGTCCTGTCTGTCATACCACAGATGATCCAGCTACCAGCTATTCTAATTCAGGGTACTTATCCAAAGAAAATGAAGTCATTGCACCAGGGAGACCTGCCACACCATTCAGAATGACCCAGATGTGAAACCAGCCCCAATGCCAGTTGAAGGAGGGATGGATGGAAAAAATGTGGAGTGGACATGGAGTATTAGTATTCAGCCATAAAGAAGAATGAAACACTGTTATCTGTAGCAAAATGGATGAAACTTGAGAGTGTCTTGTGAGATGAAATGAACCAGACATAGACAAACTCCATACATGTTCTCTTGATGTAGAAGCAAAGAAAAAGCCAACCTGAGCACAGAGAAGTAATGAGGAGAGATAAGGAGGGAAGAAAACTGGATGCTGGTTTCATTAATGCATGGGGTACACATGTAGAACTGGCACCCCAAATCCCATTATTTTGTGCAATTAAAAATAGATAAAATGTAAAGTAATAGCTGCAGGTGGAGGCAGTGATAAGGCAGGTGGAGGCAGGTGAGGAGGCAGCTGGGGGCAGGTGGGGCAGGTGAGGAGGCAGGAGTGGGGCAGGTGAGAAGGCAGATGGGGCAGGTGGGGAGGCAGATGGGGCAGGTGGGGAGGCAGATG
>PVIU01006231.1:68410-104292 GCA_004026605.1 Ondatra zibethicus | reverse complement strand
CCTTGAAAGAGGGCATGGTGCCCTGCCCTGTTGGAAGTCCAAGGCCCACCCCCATCCCTCCTGGCCTAGGAAGGAGTGCATTCAAAAAGACTCGGTTCTCAAAAAGTTAATACATGCAGAAGAGATAGGTCCTGGTGTCATTGTTTGTGGGTTCTCCATCTGCCAACTTTCGCCGCCACATTCAGAGAGTCTGGTTTGGGAGCCACTCCATAGATCCAGAGAGCTGAGTCATTTTAGATTAATCAATTTAATTAAAACAAACTCTCACAATCATGCTCACAGTGTGCAAAAATCATATATTGATTATAATGGTACTTAATTTGTGCCTAAATTATTTAATTATGAGGAACAAAATCTTTTCCCACAGTTGAAGGTATTAAAAGGTGTGAAAGCATATTAACATTTACCATATTTTATTGCCAATGAACAAGGGCATTCAAGGACATCTAAAGAGTCTATTGGTGTCTGTTACCTTAATTTTATTTTCACTTTATTAATTACCTTGTAAATTATATTATTGAAAATTTCCTGAGAAAGCATTGCATTTTCAGAATATTGTACATGAACTGAGATAATGGTAATGTTAAGAGGTAATTAAAAATTGGAAGGAAAAACAGGCTTAAATGAATAATCACTTATATTAGGAAAGGTGAAGTATGGTCCAAAGTTGATCTCTAAAAGAAATAGGTAGGACAAAGACTGAATTCCATGCAATGCAAGTCAATATCTCATGACTTTTTCCAGTTAAAGACCATACCTGTCTAGTGTTTACCTTTTCTGAAGTAAGGAATATGAGTGGGAATTTAAGTACAATCTTATATTATTTTCTCAGAAGCAGAAAGTCAGGCTTGTCTCAAGCAATTTCAAATGATTGAACTTTGTATGATTGCTTATGTCTTTAGACTTATCAAATTTTTGTCTTAAGTCTAATGTTGCTATGCTTGAAACATTTCATGATTTTAAAATTATTTTCATAATGTTGGCAACTAATATTCATGGTACATAAATTTTTCTGAATTTAATTCCATATATTTGCCTTCTCCATCATTTTATGATGTTCTTTAAGAGATACATGTTATGCCTTGTTGACTATATTTACCCTCATACAATCTCTTGAAATTGGTTCCCTTCCCAGCATTGTTTTTTGTTAAGTGGTAGACACTATGCCACAAGAATTCTCATATTTCTCTGTGAGCCAACCGTTAAGAAATTGCTCTAAGGTGTACTCTATTTTGTTTTACTTTTTAAAATGATAAGTAAAAATCATGACCAATATTAGCAAATATAGTCATTCTGTATTTTTATTGTTAGGATTTATAAAAATTTATATTAACTATAGTGTCATACACATAAGTTAATATTAACCTTTTTATAGACAATAACATCGGCTACCTTTTAAGGATTTATTTTATGTTAATTGTGTGTGTGTATGTCTGCATATGAATATGTATGCAGATACTTATGGAGTCCAGAAGATGGTGTGGATCTTGAATTACAGGCAAATGAGAGCTGTCTGACATGAGTGCTTACAACCAATCTTGATTCCTCGGAAGGATAGTATGTTCTGTTAACTGCTGTGTTGTCTTTTTCTGCTCCCATTTTGCTATTTATTATTAAGTTTATTTTGCATTCACATACATCCCAATAAATGGCAAACATTATACAATGGCTTTGTGGAGGTAAACATGTATTTTATTAGGAGATCAGTTAATTCTCAGATTGTAAACCATCCTTCATCATGTACCTGCAGAGAAACAGCATTTTTCTGAGGACTTACAAATGACTGCAGAATGTGATGAGACTTCATAGTTAGGATCTTGCTTCTATGACTTCACAAATGTTCATTTTATTCCACATTTATTTAGTATGGGTTTATGTGTGCATGTTTGTGCAATGCATGTCCATGTATACTTGCACCAAGTGGCTTACAATATGTAGAAATCAAAGAATTGTTTTTGAGTCTTGCTGTCCCTTCTCACCATATGGGTTGCTTGCCCCTATTGTCCTTGAGATATTGAAAAGCAGTGTTTACTTCATTGCAGTTATTTACAGGGCAGGCAATATTACTAGAAGTGTGAAATAGTACAGACATTGAATTATCAGTTAACATAATAATATTAAAAATTATGATATCGATAGAAGTCTGGCATATGCCATTCATAGTTAGAAAATTTACTCTTATATGCTGTTTAGTCTAAGTAAAAATATTAGTACAAACTTTCAGTAAAGCAAATTTAAGTTCATCTTTCAATGTAATATGGATCATATTATACCGTATGTATTCATACTTACAAGGGAAACTCATTTTGCTAATGTATTAAACACAACCTCTGTGTAAGTTTTCTGTATGCATTTTCCCTCTTCTGAAATGGCTGCTTGTATCACTTTCACAACACTGTCATTTTGACTGTTAAATATGTAATTGGTACAAACGTGATTGTTGTATGAACCCAGACCTCTGTGATTGCCTACACCACTAGGGAATGTTAAGACTCTCTGTGGCCTTACTCTCATCCAGATATCTTATTTAGCATGTACCATACTTCATTTAATTTGCTTTCCATTTTCCTCATGGGAACAACCTAATTCTTCAGTAAAAATTCAGTGATACTTAAAATTACTTAGGAAAATAAATAGTGCCCCTTTATTTTTCTTTAAGCAATTGTAGATAACAGAGATTAAAGATATATCTGACTTGTTTTAAAGCATTTGTATAATATTTTTGTGTTACTTTAGACCTGAATGCTAAACCTGTGGCTACATCTACCAATAAAGGAAGGACAAGTTGCAGTCCATTCTCTTTGATCACCTTCTAAAACAGTAACAACTTGACTTTGTGGTTCTTGTCCAAGTCTCTAAGAACCATTAAGGAATCTGGAGACTATAGAAATCATACTCATTTTTCAAGTCAGCATTGGCAAGCTGGTCAATGGCTTAGCATACATTCAGTAAGAAAGTGTTCTGTGAAACACTCTAGGGAAAATGACGGTTGAAAACAAGTATGAATAAAACATTTCTTCCAACACCTAGGAACTTATAATCTGGCTGAAGTAATAAGATCTCTTAAAAGATAAGAACTACAAGAAGAAAAATTGTGAGACAAATTAGAGCAACTCAGATCACTGGACAAGAGGTTTCACTTGGAGGAATGCCAGCATCAGTAAAACTTTCTGTACAGCAGTCTTTGGAGAAGTTGATAACAAATATAATGTAGACAATGATGATGTTTCATTTACTTCTATCCTAATAAGATGGTGCTAAAATTATGAGAACACTGACTACTGAAAGACACAGAACAAGCTAAGAGACAGAATGCTAAAAGTAGCACTTTATTGAAGTAAGATGTAAGTAAAAATAAGATTCATTATGAAGATTTCTGCATAATGATATTAAACAACATTTCCAGAATTTATCACTATTTCTGTCAAAAATTATATGTGCTTGGGGAATATTTTCTACAGGTACTGACATTACTGGTGACATGTTCTAAGAAAAAAAAGGCAAAATTGTATCAGAAATAGCATGGTGTGGTATGGCTAGCATGAACACATTTGGGTTGTTTGAATAATTTAGTGGGGTTTTTTTAAATTTTATTTTATTACTTTAAAAAATACCAATCCAAATTCCCACTCCCTCCCTTCCTTCCAGTCCCTCTACACATCCTCCCACCTGACCCCCTCCAATCCTAAGAGAGGGCAAGGCACCCAGCCCTGTGGAAAGTCCAACTCCTTCCCTACTACATCTATGCTGAGCAAAGTATTCATCCAAATAGAATAAGATCCCAGAAAGTCAGTACATGCAGTAGAAACAAATCCCAGTGCCACTGTCATTGTCCCCTCAGTCTCTCCAACTGTCAACCATCTTCAGAGGGACTAGTTTGATCCCATGCTCATTCACTCCCAGTCCAGTTGGAATTGGTGAGCTCCCATTCACTCAGGCACACTGTCTCAGTGAGGGAACACCCCATGGTCTCTTGACCTCCTTGCTCATACTCTCATTCCTTCCCACTTCGACTGGACCTTGGGAGCTCAGTACAGTGCTTCGATGTAGGTCTCTGCCTCTGTTTCCATCTGTTGTTGGACAAAGGTTCTATGGTGATATTTAAGATAATCATCAGTCTGACTACAGGGCAAGGCCAGTTCAGGAACTCTCTCCTCTATTGCTTAGGGGCTTGGGTAGGGTCATCTTTGTAAATCCCTGGGAAATTTTCTAAATCCAGGTTTATTGCTAACCCCATAATGGCTTCCTCAATCATGATATCTCTTTCCTTGCGCTCATATCTGTCCTTCCTCCATCTCGACTATCCCATTCCCTCAAGTTTTCCCCAAGCCTCCCCTTTTCCCCTTCCTTCTAAGCCCCGCCCCTATGCTTCCAATTTTGTCAGATGAACTTGTCGGTTTCCAATTTCCAGGTGGGTCTATATATGTTTTTCTTTGGGTTCACTTTATTACTTAGCTTCCCTAGGATCATGAACTATAAGCTCAATGTCCTTTGTTTATGGGTAATATCCACTTATGAGTGAGTATGTACCATATTCATTTTTGGGGGGTCTGGGTTACCTAACTCAGCATAGTATTTTCTAATTCCATCCATTTGCATGCAAAATTCAAGATGTCATTGTTTTTTACCACTTAGTAGGACTCTAATGTGTAAATGTAACACACTTTATTTATCCATTCTTCAGTTGAGGGGCATCTAGGTTGTTTCCAGTTCTGGCTATTACAAATAATTCTGCTATAAACATAGATGAACAAATGCTTTTGTAGTATGATTGAGCATATTTTGGGCATATTCCCAAAAATGGTATTGCTGGATGCTGTGGTAGGTTGATTCCCAATTTTCTGTGTAACCACCATACTGATTTTGCATTCCCACCAGCAATGGATGAGTGTTCCACTTAGTTCACATCCTCTCCAGCATAAACTATCATTAGTGGTTTTGATCTTAGCCATCTGACAGGTGTAAGATGATATCTCATTTGATTTGCATTTCCCTGATAGCCAAAGAAGTTGAACATGTCCTTAAGAATGTTTTGGCCATTCGAAATTCTTCTGTTGAGAATTTTCTGTGTAGTTCAGCACACAATTTTTTAAATAGTTATTTAGAAATTTAATGTCTAATTTCTTGATTATTTATATATATTTTGGAGTCAGTCCTTTGTCTGATGTGCAGTTGGTGAAGATCTTTTCCCATTCAGTAGGCTTCCTTTTTGTCTTATTGACTGTATCCTTTGCTTTACAGAAGATTCTCAGTTTCAGAAGATCCTACTTATTTATTGTTGTTCTTATTGTCTGTACTACTGGGGTTATATTTAGGAAGTGATCTCCTGTGTCCATGCCTTGATGGCTACTTTCCACTTTCTCTTCTATCAGGTTTACTGTGCTAAGATTTATGTTGAGGTCTTAAATACGTTTGGATTTGAGTATTGTGCATGGCTATAGATGTGGATCTGTTTTTATTTTTCTACACGTTGACATCCAGTTATGCTAGCACCATTTGTTGAAGGTGCTTTCTTTTTTCATTTTATAATTTTAGCTTCTTTGTCAAAAATCAGGTGTTCATAATCTGGATTAATATCCAGGACTTTAATTTGGTTCCATTGGTTAACATTTCTGTTTTTATGCCAATACCAAGCTGTTTTGATTACTATAGCTCTGTAATTGAGCTTGATGTCAGGGATGGTAATGCCTCCAGAAGTTCCTTTATTGTATAGGATTGTTTTGGCTATCCTGGATTTTTTGTTTTTTCATATGAAGTTGATTTTTGTTCTTTCAAGTCCTGTGAAGAATTGTGTTGGAATTTTGATGGGGATTGCATTGTATCTATAGATTGCTTTTGGTGATTGCCATTTTTAATGTGTGGTTCCTTCCTATACAAGAGCATGGGAGATCTTTCCATTTTCTGGTCTCTTCTTCAATTTCTTTCTGCAAAGACTTAAAGTTTTTATTAAATAGGTCTTTCACTTCCTTGGTTAGTGTTATTTCAAGATATTTTCTGTTATTTGTGGCTATTGTGAAAGGTGATGTTTCTCTGATTTCCCTCATCTTCTTTATCCTTTGTGTATAGGAGGGCTACTGATTTTTTTTTTTTTAGTAGATCATGTATCCTACCACATCACTGAAGGTATTTATCAGCTGTAGGAATCCTCTGGTAGAGTTTTGGGGGTTACTTATGTACACTATCATATCTGCAAATAACGAAATTGACTTCTTTCTTTCCAATTTGAATTACCTTGATCTCCTTATATCTTCTTATTGCTATTGCTAAAACTTTAAGAACTATGTTGAAGAGATATGGAGCGAGTGGACAGCCTTGTCTTGTTCCTGATTTTAGTGTAATCACTTTGATTTTCTCTCCATTTAATTTGATATTTGTTGTCAGCTTGCTCTATATTGCTTTTATTATATTTAGATATGGTCCTTGTATACCTAATCTCTCCAAGACTTTTATCATGAAGGAATGTTGAATTTTCTCAAATGCTTTTTTAGCATCAATGAAATGATCACATTTTTTTCTTTCAGTTTAATTATATAATAGATTACATTGATAGATTTTTGTATGTTGAACCAGCCCTGCATCTCTGGGATAAAGCCTGCTTGATCATGAATGACTTTTTTTGATATGTCCTTGGATATAGTTTACGAGTATTTTATTGAGAATTTTTGCATCCATGTTCATGAGTGAAATTAGTCTGTAATTCTCTTTCTTGGTTGAGTCTTTGTGCAGTTTTGGTATCAGGGTAACTGTAGCTTCATAAAAAAGTGTTTGGCAAATGACTTTTCTGTTTCTATCATGTGGAACCTTTGAGGATTATAGGTATTAGCTCTTCTTGGAAGTTCTGGTAGAATTCTGTGCTAAAACCAATTGGCTTTTTTTAGTTGGGAAGATTTTGATGACAGCTTCTATTTCCTTGCAGCTTATAGGTGTATTTAAATTGCTCCCCTGGTCTTAATTTAATTTTGGTATATGGTATCTGTCTAAAATATTGTCAATTTCTTTTACATTTTCCAATTTTGTGGAGTACAGGTTTTTGTAGTAAGACCTAATGATTCACTGTATTTCCTTAGTGTCTGTTGTTATGCCCCCCTTTTCATTCATGATTTTGTTAATTTGGATGTTCTCTCTCTGCCTTTTGCTTAGTTTGGATAAAGGTTTGTCAATCTCGTTGATTTTCTTAAAGAACCAGCTCTTTGTTTCATTGATTCTTTGTATTGTTTTCTTTGTTTCTATTTTGTTGAATTCAGTCCTCAATTTGATTTATTTCCTATCTTCTACTATTCCTGGGTGAGTCATCGTCCCTTTTCTTTTTTTCAAGAGCTTTTATATGTGCTGTAAAGTTGCTAAGGCAAGCTTTCTCCATTTTCTTTATGTGGGCACTTAGTGCTAAGAACTTTCCTCTTAGCATTGCTTTCATAGTGTCCCTTAGGTTTGGATGTGTTGTGCCTTCATTTTCTTTGAATTCAAGGAAGACTTTAATTTTTTTTAAAATTTCTTTCTTGACTCAGGGGTGGTACAGTAGTTGACTGTTCAGTTTCCATGAGTTTGTAGGCATTCTGGGAGTTATATTGTTGTTAAAATCTAACTTTACTCCATGGTGATCTGACAAGACACGGGGGGTTACTCAAATATTTTTGTATCTGTGGAGGTTTGCTTTGTTACTGAATATGTGATCAATTTTAGAGAAGGTCCATGAGGTGCTGAGAAGAATGTATATTCTTTTGTGTTTGGGTGGAATGTTCTATAGATGTCTGTTAAGTCCATTTGATTCATTACATCTGTTAGTTCTCATATTTCTCTGTTAAGTTTGTGTCTGGGTGACCTGTCCATTGGTGAGAGAGGAGTGTTGAAATCCCCTACTATTAGTGTGTGGAGTGTGATGTGTGCTTAAGTTTTAGTAATGTTTCTTTTACATATGTGGGTGCTCTTGTCTTAGGGGCATAGATAGTCAATTGAGACTTCATCTTGATGAATTGTTCCTGTTATGAGTATAAAATATCCTTCTCCAACTCTTCTGATTGATTTGCTTAAAATCAATTTTGTTAGATATTAGGATAGCCACACCTGCTTGTTTCTTAGGTCCATTTGATTAGAAAATCTTTTTCCACCCCTTTACTCTGAGGTATTGTCTGTCTTTGAGGTTGAGGTGTGTTTCTTGTAAACAGCAGAAGGCTGGATCCTGTTTTCGTATCCATTCTCTTATCCTGTGTATTTTTATAGGTGTATTGAGTGCATTGATATTAAGTGTTATTAATGACCAGTGGTTGTTAACTCCAGTTATTTTTCAGTAGTAGTGTTTGTGTGTTTCCCTTTTTTGGGTTATGCTGGTGGGGGATTATCAAATGTGTCTGTTATTGTGGGTGTAGTTAGCTTCCTTGGGTTGAGGTTTTCCTCCTAGTACTTCCTGTAAAGCTGGGTTTGTGGATACATATTGTTTAACTCTGTTTTTGTCATGGAATATCTTATTTTCTCCATCGATGGTGAATGAAACTTTCCTGGGTATAGTAGTCTGGGCATGCATCCACATGATCTTTTATTGACTGCAGCACATCTATCCAGGAACTTCTGGCTTTCATGGTTTCCATTGAGAAGTCAGGTGTAATTCTGATATGTTTACCTTGATATGTTACTTGACCTTTTTCCTTTAAAGCTCTTAATATTTTTTCTTTATTCTGCATGTTTTTTGTTTTGATTATTATGTGGACAGGGATTTTATTTTTTTTTATCCAGTCTCTTTGGTGTTCTGTGAGTTTCTTTTACCTTCATAAGGATATCCTTCTCTAGGTTGGGAAAGTTTTCTTCTATAATTTTGTTGAATATATTTTCTGTGCCTTTGAGCTGGAGTTCTTCTCCTTCTTCTACCCCTATTATTCTTATTTTTGGTCTTTTCATGTTGTCCCGAATTTCCTGAATGTTTTGTGTTAAGAATTTGTTGGATTTAATGTTCTGCTTGACCAATGAGCCTATTTCCTCTATAATATTTTTAGTACCTGAGATTCTTTCTTCTATGTCTTGTATTCTGTTGATTATACTTGTCTCTGTAGTTCCTGTTTGTTTATCCAGATTTTTCATATCCAGAATTCCTTCAGTTTGTGTTTTCTTAATTATCTCTATTTCATTCTTCAAGTCCTTCAACTGTTTGGTTGTTTTTTCTTGGTTTTCTTGGGTTTCTTTGAGGGATTTATTAATTTCTTCCAACTTTTTTTGTCTTCTCTTCCAATTCTCTAAGGGAGTTTTTCACTTCCTCTTTGTAGTTGTCCATCATTTTCATAAAGTTACGTTTAAAGTCATTTTCTTCTACTTTTTCTGGGTTAGGATGATCAAGTCTTCCTGTTGTGTGTCCACTGGGTTCTGGTGTTACGATGTTGCTTTTTAGGTTGTTGGAGGAATTCTTGCATTGGCACCTACCCATCTCTTCTTTCAAAATAGGAGGACAGTATCTTGGTATCTTGGTCCAATCCTTGCTGTTACTATCTGAGTATTTGGGAATTTTCTTGGCCTGTCCTCTTAGTTACCCTCAGTATTGGAGCAAGCTGTGTTTCAGGATTCAATAGAGCTTGCAGGCAAATAGGTGAGTTTGGAGGTGGGGTGGGTTGGGGCATAGTTTGGACACAGGAAAACTCCCTGCTTGCTGGCTAGAAGAGCTGAGGGAGTTGGAGAAGGGCCCCTGGGTTTTGTACCACTGGGGATGTCTTAGAGAGTGGGACATCAGGCTGTCCAGCCCTTTGGCTATTGACTCACCTCTTAGGTACCCTCAGTATTGGAGCAATCTGTGATTCAGGGTTCAATAGAGCTTGTAGGCAAATAGGTGAGTTTGGAGGTGGGGTAGGTTGGGGCATAGCTTAGACACAGGAAAACTCCCTGCTGCTAGCTAGAAAAGCAAAGGGATTTGGAGAGGTGCCTTTAGGTTTTGTCCCACTGGGGAGGTCCTAGAGAGTGGGGCACATGCTGTACGGCCCTGTGGCTGTAGACTAACCTCTTAGGTCCCCTCAGTATTGGAACAAGCTGTGTTTCATGGTTCCACAGAGCTCACAGGTGAATAGGAGTGTTTGGGGGCCGAGGGAGGGGTGTTGGGGGATAGCCTAGCCACAGGTATTTAGTGTTTTTACAGTTGCTTGTAATCATGAATATATCTATATCTATGTGCATTATTCTACATAATTTATGATTTTTTCCATATTTATATTCCACAGGTGAACTAGTGCTTTACAGAAAGTAGTGTTAACAGTGAAGATGGTTAATCTAAAAAGTAACAGGGAACCAGTCTGTGAAGAAATTAGGAGTTGTGTTCCATTTTAAACTGTTATTCATTTTAATACAACTGCTACTAAAAATGTAAATAGCTATATATTCAGAATATTAGAAACAAAGCATTTTGTTAGACTAGTGTGCTTTATTGATCAGAGATAATTTATTGGAACCATTTTTTGTTTTATATTTTACATGATATTGCCAAGACCTTCTAACTTAGCTTTATTTAAGGCTATAGATAAAATTAATGTATTGAAAATTACATGTTGCCTTATTTGTTCTTAATTAGTGACTCTCATGTCTAAAATACCAATTAAAGCATCAGATTAGTAGGAGAGCACAAAAATCTCTAATCTTTGTGTGTGTGTGTCTGTGTGTGTGTAGGTGGAATTATGCATGAATTTGAAAGTTGCCAGAACTCAAACTTGTTTATCTTCTATTGTTTTGCTAACATGCTTTAATTGTAACCAAACAAACAAGGCACGGTTAATTGAGAAAAAAATTTTCATGGAACAAATTATTAAAACTCACAGAAAGTGAAATTATGAAATTCTAGCTTATGAGAGAAATGAAAGAGTAAAATTCCTTGTTAAAAAAATGAGAAACAATGAAGAGCAGTCTCTGTGATGCAACAAACAGTATGAATCTGCTTTAGATTCAGATATTTTGAACAACATTTTATCATTTCTTGATATATGGGCTGTCACCAAACCAGAATGTTTGGGGTACCTTGTTTGTACTGTCAAATTATATAAGATTGAGAAAGTTTAAATCTCCAAAGGAAAAATTGAGTTGCTGATATCAGACAAGGTGAATGAGGGCTCAAATACAGTGTCTTCTATCATTATGTATAGAAATCAGTGGTTTATTTTGAAGGAGATTCTCTGAAAATCATTACAAGAAAATCATTATTATTTTTAGATTATATATAAACATGACTTTGGTAGCAGAATTAGAATGTTCTGGTCCCATAGATTATTGTGGTCCAAATAAAATTCTATATTATTTGCATTATTATATCAAAGTGCTATGAACTCCAGTGATATGGGAAGTCCATTTGTTTATGTGTTGCTTTTATTGGTTAATGAATAAAGAATCGGCCTTGGACTGTGATAGGGTAGAGTAGAGCTAGTTGGGGAAAACTAAACTGAATGCTGGGAGAAAGAAAGAGATGCCATGTAGCTGCCACTGGGAACAGACGAGCCAGGACATTGTGTGGACCTGTGGCAATAAACACATTAATAGAAATGGATTAAATTAAAATGTAGGAGTTAGCCAATAAGAATCTAGAGATAATGGGCCAAACAGTGATTTAATTAATATAGTTTTTGTTTGGTTATTTTGTGTCTCAGCTGCCGGGCAGTGAGGAAATGAACTAGCCTTATAAAACACTCCAAAATCTAAATATTTTCAAAGAAAGTTAGCAATCATACATTTTATGGATACATGATTTTCTCTAATGAAAGAAAAGTGAAATTAAGAATAATTTAAGTAAACAGGATTTAGATACCCAAATAGAAGTCTTTCCTACACCTAATATTAGGTATTGTTGAGCAATCAGGAGAAATGGTAGCCTATGTTATAATATTCAACACCATCTGAAAATGAGAATAGTAACATACAAGGAATACAGTTTTTGTTTTCTTTTTTGTTTTTGCAGTAGAGTGGCTGATGGATCTTTTTTGGAATATATTATGCATGAATAATAAAGGCTTTATGCAACCTTCTACAAAGTCTCAGAAAAGAGTTTGATAATAGATATTCAGATGTATTGATAGATGCATATCTCTAAAAGGACAAGGCAGATTAATTGTCATTGCTAATATAACATACATGTTATCCCTAAAACCAGTCATCCAGCATACCCACTGGAAACAGAGCAACCAGGCCTTTTAGTAACTTGTGAGTGATCTCTGAAACCAGCCACTCCAGCATATACTGATGGAAGCCTAGTATTCAGGCTGCTATTTATGGGAAGCTAGCAAAGTCATTTTTTAATCCTCATACTAGCAGCATCAAAAATTGCACTGAAAGGTTTCACCTGACCAATAAAGTGACTCTCCTCTCACTTCCCATTCTTTTTTAAGTTTACCAAGCAGTGCGGAGATACTAAGGTGGATTCTCTGTTGCTATGATAAAGCATTTGACAAAATCATTTTTGGAGAGGAATGGGTTTATTTGAATTATAGGGTTAAATCCATCATGGAGGGAAGCTAGCGCGGGAACTCAAGGCAAGAACACATAGGCAAAACTAAAGCAGACAAAGGAGCACTGCTTATTTCCTATAGTGATTCTTCTTTCTTGCTTAGCTACTTTTTTATACAGTACAGGACCACACAGAACCAGCTTAGGGATGACACCTCCTACGGCGGGCCCTTATGTTACAATTAATAAAATGCCCCACAGTCACGTCCAAAGGCTGGTCTACTGGAGTCTGTTCCACCATTGACATTACCAATTCACAGATGACTCTAGTTTGTGTCAGGTTGATAATAGTTAACCACGTAGTTGTAGGCACAAGGCCCCTCTATGCTTTTCTGAGACTCCTGCTTTTCTTTTTGTTCAGTTTGCTTTTCTATATTCTAAGGTGGATAAAAATAACACTTCCAATTCTAAACAAGAAAAAGAAAAAAATTTCATTTTCTTTGATTCTTTTACATTAAAGGTTATATTTTAACTTGGCTTTTTTTTTACAAATTAATTGGTGATTTTATTTATACTTCACCTTCAATTTGTTGACATGTTCATAACAACTTCTACCTAATGAGAAAATAAAGGGTAACACTTAATGTTTTAATATTTGGTTGTATCAAGCTTGTCATCAAGGAACATAATGAGAACAAACCTCCTTGGACAATATATCTGTCTACTAATATGCATTTCCAGTCTTTCTACTCTTCTTGAAATAATGCATATTTCTTTCTCTGTAGCTTAACATTCTCTGTTTAATACTACCAATTCAACTTGTTATATTTCTGCATTTATAATTTGTGCTATTACTTCTTTATGTGTGGTTTCCAGAAAAGGAGTGTCAGTTGACTGTGATAAAATAATTAATGCATGAATGAATAACAGGAAGAAATGAGGTTATAAACACTTATACATATTATCCAAAAACTTATACACATAAATATCAATAGTACAGATCATAGCTGTTCAGATACATGTTAATTTGAATCAGTAGAGTTTATAATTGAAGAATAATTACATTTTGAATGATTGTAAGTTTGGTTTCCTGTTAATTTATGGAATATTTGAAGATCCTCAATTATTTTTCAGTTCTTGAGAGGAGTAATGATGAAAGCACCACAGTAAATGAACCATCAACATATAGGCCTTTTAATCCAATTCTGGAATCATTGAGTAATTAAGTATTCAGGCAAATATTTAGTCACTTACCTTAACCCAATAAGTAATTAAATTAATATTTATGTGGACTCTGTGTCCATTCTGCCCTTATTATTTTGGAAGCTAAAATTCACGATATATTTGAATGAAAACGTCTTTATGAAATCCATCACTATGTTTAATGTAAATTTTTCAAAATATTGTATAAATCTATTTTATCAAAAGGATCTTGATAGGGCTGGAGAAATAGCTCAGTGACTAAAGTGCTTGCAATGAAAGCTGGAAGACTTCAGTTCAGATTCTAAGGAGTCCACAAGAAAACAGAAAGTCGAGTGGTCATAAATCCTAGTGCTTGCAAAAAGAGACTATGGATCGCTGAGTCACTGTTTAGCTAGATGAGAGGAACTCACGAGTCCCAGGTTAACTGTTTAGCAAGATGAGAGGAACTCATGAGTCCCAGGTTAAGCTAGAGTTCTGTCTCAAAAAATAAAGTGAAATGTGATTGAATAAGATACCTTGTGTCAATTTCTCTCATCCATATATGTATACACATGTACAATCAAACACATCACAGACTCATAAGAAAGTCAAATTTTAAAAATGTGCTGACATTATCTTTTGATTAGGCTTTAGGGATAAGAAAACAAGCAAAGTTTATAATATTGGCTTTACTTGATTGCATAAGTTTTGTTATAATCATCTTAACATAATTGATATCTATTAACCTGTTGCTGGTGGATAAGCTATTCATAAAAGTGTATGTTATTTATAGTATATCTCTACATTCTTGTGTATTTCAATATGTCTATATGTTTATACACGAAGAATAAAATACATATACACATATTATCCTGTTCTGAGAAATACAGCAAAAATTGTCACACAGAATGCAACTGTAAATTTTGGGTGAAAAAAATGTGGAACTTTCTAGAAAGCAAAGAGTAGGAACTTTTAATAAAGACCATTATCCATAGTATCTTCCAAATTTTGGTAGTTTACCATTACTTTCCCTGTACAATAACATGGTGTGCATTAAATACTTGAAAAATATTTTTTAAAAGTCAGGAGTCAGGGAAGATTGTTGGTATTCCAATCTCTTTCTCATTTTAGTCTGTATAAAACCAACAGCACTGTGCTATCCACATTCAAGGTAAATATCCTCTCCTGCAATTATATGTCTCCTGAAAAACTCAGAAATATCAACACTAATTCCAAAAAGTTCCTTATCTTGTATCTGGGACTAATGACATAAATGGAGTTATAATAGTTTTAAGCAGATCTAACTTGTAGTTTCACCCCCTGTGATATACTTACTTTGTAATTCCAATACCCTCTGTTTCCACAATGTGTCCTGTATCTCCTAGAGTCTTTTCCATTTGAGACTTCACAGCTGAATCTGATTGAAAACACTTCCGTTGTACTTGAACCCCTTCTACACTATTATCAACTCTGCCTTTTAATATATATATATATATATATATATATATATATATATATATATAAACTGGAGTCTTCTCTTTAACGCTTACAGCTGCCAGGACAGCTTAAACGTGCACTGGAAGCTGGCCCCTCCTCCCACTAAAACACCAATGAAGAGAAATCATGTAAAGCACCAATACATTAACTATGCCACTCATACAATAAATATTAAGCAGTGGGGAAAAAAGACACTTTGGAAATAAATCTCAAAATATTTCACATCAAGTGATTCTACCTCCAGCTGATTTTTTTCTGCAGTCCAATGAAAGGTTAGGAGGTGAAAAACCACCATGAATGTCCTCCCAAATTCCTAATTCAGAAATATAAGATATAATAGAGATCTACCTATGTTTTAATCCTTAGATGTTAAGTGTAGTAGACTTTGTTCAGGACTGTGAATAGCTACGATACATTATTAGTGAGAACGTACTGAGATAATAAAGGATGACAAATTTTGAAATACACTGACTGCATTAATATATTGTGTTCACTATGAATGAAAATTACAGGGTTGGAAGACAAAGGACAGAAGAAAATGATTAAACAGAGTTTTCACTAGTGCTGCATATGAGAACTGAAAAGTAAAGGAATGTTTATAAGAATTGATTACAAAGTTGAAACAGACAAACAGTTTATATGAGTCAAGTTGGCAAAGAATATTAGAAGCCAATATGTTTGAAGGTTCGTCATGTATGTAGTTGAGTCAATCATTACTGGTCATTCCTGAAGTGATGCACTTATTAAGATTTTATTTGTTGTTTGCTTTGTGTGTATGTGTGTTTGTACTGAATTACTTATTTTAAAGTAAGAACCACTGTCAACCTCAACTATGAAGACTACAGGGGAATTTTAAAATGGTAATTTATTATGGGATCATGATTTATTTATGTAATATTAATATAGCATTGGAATTAAAACATGGCATGATTTTTCAACAATGATTATATTGTAGATATTGCTAAAATGTATAATATTTACCTTGATATAGTTCTTCATATTGTGAGGTTGTAATTTTACAGCTTAAAATAACATTCAATCTTAGGTGTTCAACTTTGTCTTATGTCTTTGGAAAGCCAACTAAGGCTATTGAGTGATGATCCCAGTTTAAAAAAATGTTAATATTGATGCTGTCAAAACAAAAGGCTATAAGTCCATAATATCAAAAAGATATTGCAGTGATCTATATATATAGGCTTGGTATTAGTATCAATTGTAAATTATAGTAGCAAAGTATGGGAGATGCAATGGAATGTTCAAGCCATGCTGAAGCAATGCATTCTATGGTGCTCATTTCAAAACATTTGACATAAGGCAATAATAGATTACAACACAAGCTGTGGGAATACAGCTACATAGTAGGAGTTTTAGCATGACATATATTATTGGTATTAGCTAGCAGGATTTATTTATCTCCTAAGAAATCAATGAAAAGTAAGAATATTCTAACCAAACATGAATGTGAAACATTTTCTTTAAATTTTCAACTAGATATTCAATTGACAGAAACACAGACTTGGAGAGATATTTCAATATTGATGCCAACAGTGGAGTTATCACTACTGCTAAATTATTGGATCGAGAGACAAATGCTGTTCATAACATTACAGTCCTTGCAATGGAGAACCGTAAGTTGAAAGGTTTAAAATGTCATGAAGGGGAGGGGATAGGCAGGGAGTGGAGCAGAGATAAATGTCATGCTTAATAAAAATCAATAAAATGACCTTAGGAGGAAGCAAGGTGAAAATAGAGATGGGTTCTTAGGAGATGTGGTGAGTTTAAGCTATTGCTTGATTAAGTTAAACAAACTCTAGAATTTCCAAAATCAATAAGCTGTAATATACATATAGATTTACTGATTTCTTGTGATGATTTTTACCTAGCTAATTCAAAATATAGAAATGTAAAAGCTCCTAGGTGTGAATCGCTCTCTGAAGCTTGTTTTCTGTTTACATCCTTCATATCCTTTATCATGCTGTGAAGTTAGTTCATCTCTACCCAATACACATTGAAATGAATGTTCTAATATTGAACTAATTTTAGTATATGAATGAAGTAATTTCGAAGAAAATATATCTATATTACTAAAATGTATAGTCAAAGAAAATGCATGTATATGCAATTCACTAATACTAACATAAATATGAACTATGGCATCATTGAGTTTCATGATTCACTATTTCTCATTCAGCAATTTTCTTATCAGGAATTAGAAACACATACATAAATATATGCATACAAATACATGTACATATTAAAACATACATTTTATGTGTTTTATAAACATGCTTATGTAAATATCTGCATATTTATATGGAACACATCAATATAGATACTTCACAATTTTACATTATATTAAACCACATAAAATGTATGTTTAAATGTACACATATATAAGTTAATGAGTCTATAAGGGTCAGATTATATGTGGTTTTATTTAGATGTTATAGTATTACAAATAGAATTTTCATTTGAGATTATACTTTTGAAAAGGAAAATTTTCATTTTTTGCTTGTTTTTCATGTTTCTTGAATAAAATAACAAGAGTGTGATGTGTATTCTATCAGAATTAATTAGAAAGTATTTTTTTATTGACCAGAGAATCCATCTCAGGTTGGGAGAGGCTATGTGGCCATCACTATACTGGACATTAATGACAATGCCCCTGAGTTTGCCATGGACTATGAAACCACTGTCTGTGAAAATGCTCAGCCTGGGCAGGTGAGAGGTTCGAATCAACTTCCTTTTTGTTTGGAGTTTCTTTAAAAGCGTTCAGGAGTTGTATCTTTGAAGTACCCCAGCACTTTAATGTGTAGCATGAACTAATATTAGAAGAACTTTCAAATTCTGTTTTAATTTAGTTTTGAAAATTCCTCAGTTATCCTGAGGAAAGAAAATATTGTAAAAATTAACCAGATTGTGTGTTTAAAGGCTTGGATTCCTTTAAGAAGAAATAAAATTTATTAAGTTTGATTGAGCTGTTTCCACTTTATGTTACATAGCACAGCTGTGAACCTTGACTTATAAGAATAAAGTGCAGTTCAAAGTGGCTTTGGTTTGTCCACCATATTGCTCAGTCATGTGATGTTTACTGGGATGTATAAACAGTTGTAGCAGCTTGTTTCTGAGGGTCACAAAAGTAAGTTCAGACATACACTATGAGAAGGACACGACTTGTTTTCCAGAACCTATTTTAAATTGAGTGTAATTTTGTACACCTGATCTACTGCCTAAACTCACTGAGTGGAATAACATTACAATGAGGTGTAAATTCTTATGTCCTGCTGTGGAAATCTCATCAGACTGTAGCAGTCTGCCTTTCTCTGTTCCGTTCTCTCTACCTAGGTTATCCAGAAAATCAGTGCTGTAGACAAAGATGAGCCATCTGACGGGCACCAGTTTTCCTTCAGCTTAACAACAGATACAACAAATAACCACAATTTTTCTTTGAAAGATAACAAAGGTAAGGCAAGATGTGTCGTTGCAAGCATTTGCTTCTAAACAAGTCTCATTTCTCCCTTAAAGTTGCTTATAAATGGGTAAAAGCTACAAAGATATTAATTAAAAGGCAATGGGTTCCTTGAATAATTTCTATCCAGATGTTTGCTGTCATTGAGGAGAAGCTTCTATTTAAATCAACATACATATGAAGCCAAATGCAAAAAGGTAGGTATAATTCTCTTGTCTGTCTCCTGTATCATCCCCTCCCATTTACACACCAAGCTCTTTATTTACGTGATGTCATACATTGAAGGCTAAAATTCTTAGTAAGCACTGAACTCTGTTGACACAACATGACTTGAGACCTCAGGAATAATAATAATAATAATAATAAAGTTTCAATGTAAATCAAGATTCACATAATATTCTCAATAACAACATCAATTATATTTTAACTTGAAAATAAATGTTATACGTGAAAAATCTAATAATAAAAATTATTCAAACTAAGATAAAACAGTGAATAATAATACAATAATAATCCCATTTATGTAAAATTGAATTTTCTTTAATTTGCTTTAAAGATAGTTCCAAGAAGTCATAAGTATTATTGAAGGGACATTTTACAAGTACCAGTAAGCAGATTCCAGTTTTGCTTAAAATATATTAATAACTATAAGACCTTCTAAAATAAACATGAGAATTTACTCTTACAGATTATACTGGTTTTCATATGAATCAGGTTTTAGTTTTACAATAGAGTCAAAATGACGTATTGGAACAGACAAGCTTTCAGTTGAAATTTAGGAAGTCTTTTGCCTGAGGCTACAACTTTAATACAAAAACTGTGATGTTGGCCAGGAAAATTCAATCTGAAAGTAACAGCTTTTTCCTGATCCTATTCTCAACCTAATAGGAACACTATGCTGTCCCTTTAGTAATATAAAAGAAGAGCTTTCTCTGTGTGGGTAATCCCAAACTCTCTGATTAATCATTGTTGGAAATATTCACTCTCAGTTCTTGGAGTCATTTTACACAGATACAGATAAGGGAATATGTGACCTTCACAAGAAGATGCCACAGTACACTAGTATCAATATTTCTATACAAAATGTTCAAGAAAAAAACTGGATTAATGGGGCAGCCATACTGTCACACAGCTGGAAATATTCCCATGGCACAAGTACAGATGTCCCCAGGCTATACCTTGAAGGACAAGAAAAGAATAGGTAGAAATCATTCATGTTATCTTCCACTTTAGGAGAGCGAATACAAAGTATCATAAATTCTGCAATTCTTTCTTGATCATGGCATTATTTTTTCACATGCTCAGTATTTGGCCTGTGATTCTAAATTCAGTGTGTGTGTCTCTGTGTGTGTATGTCTCCGTGTGTGTGTTATTGTTTCTTTGTATATGCTTCTGTTTCTGTGTGTCAATGATTTTTATATCTGTCATGCTAGACTACTCGTAAACAACTATATGAATCTTTTCTCTAACTTTATAATGATGTTTAATATCAACATGTGTATTATTAACTGTACAGAAACAAAAACAATATTCCTAAAAATGCTCATGTTTAATTAATTAACCAGCTAATCAAATTTACAAATTCATTGTATGATTAAATATAAAACCTTAAGATTTTGGTAAACATCTCAAAATCTGCATAAGTGAAAAAAGATAAAATACAAACTAATCCTATTTTATTTTATCTAATCTAAAATTATAGTTAGCTTTTTTGCTATAGTTGAACATGAAATTATTACTTTGTGTTTCTTAACATGCAAATGATGTCAGCTTGTTTTTTTAAAGTATTATTAATTTTTTCATGTTTATAAACAAGTTTTAAACTATTTGTGATTCACATACTGGATACCAGTATAAACCTTCCTTAGTTTCTTTTATTTTTCTATTAGTTTCAATTCTAAATATTCAACAAATTCTAATTAGTTAAAAAACTATACAGAGAAATACTTCTTAACTAAATTTATTTCAGCAATATAAATTGTAGTTATATAAACATATTAATCAACTTTCAAATGCTCATAGTTCCTGTAACCTTCTTAGGTCAGATAGAATATTGAATATAAATTAAGCTTTGTGTTATTAATAAAGTATTTTAGGGCATGTTTCTTGAGAAAGTGTGAACAATAGTATGATTTGCAAAAATTATTCAATAATTCCCTTTGGGAACATCTGTGTTTGACTATGTGCTGCTTATTGATTTTTTTCAGTTACTGATGGACTATGTTTATGAGCTAGTGAAATCAAAACATCTTAGTTTCTGCCAGTAAGCCATGACGTGGGCATAGGAAGTGGCCTGACTCATTTCTCAGAGAATATGCCCTAGTTGAGTGAACCTTGACTACATAAACAATTTGAATAAAACTATGAACCTTATTTTACATTTTTATTGATATGGAAACCTGTCAAACAAGGGTTGAACTTGAAATGATGCTAAAAAAGGAGAGTCTACTAACTGAAAACTTTTACCAATCTTTCTATAAGTATATGGTCTGAAATTTTAGATATGAAAAATATAAAAATATACAAAAGTTCTATTTAATAAAACATTTAATTTTACATTATGATTGTGTCTTTGCTATTTGTAGATTATCAGGAATACCTTAAGAAGAATTCCATAGGAAATTTATCTGTGTCCAAAGAGATTTGTTGAGGGATGTTGAAAAATATATATGCCATATCTGTTTTACTATTAAGGAGCAAAATGAAAAGATTAACTTTAAGTTTGGGAAGATAAAGTTCATTTTAAGGCTTATTATATATTTTTGTTCTTAATCCTAGACAACACAGCATCAATACTTACCAGGAGAAATGGCTTCCGCAGGCAGGAACAATCAGTTTACTATCTGCCAGTTTTCATTGTGGACAGTGGATCTCCTTCACTAAGCAGTACCAACACCCTTACCATTCGTGTCTGTGACTGTGATGCTGATGGTGTAGCACAAACGTGCAATGCAGAGGCTTATATTCTACCTGCTGGCCTCAGCACTGGGGCCCTGATAGCAATACTGGCCTGCGTCTTGACACTATTCGGTAAGTACTGTTTTTGTTCCTTTCTTTTTTAATTGATTTTTATTGAGCTCTACATTTTTCTCTACTTCCCTCCCTGCCTCTCTCCTCCTCTTCAATGCTTCCCCAAGTCCCTGTGCTCCCAATTTACTCAGGAGATCTTGTCTTTTTCTACTTCCCATGTAGATTACATCTATGTAAGTCTCTCTTAATGTTCTCATTGCTGTCTAAGTTCTCTGGGATTGTGGTTTGTAGGCAGGTTTTCTTTGCTTTATGTTTGAAAACTACCTGTAAGTGAATATATGTGATAATTGTCTTTCTGTGTATGGGTTACCTCACTCAAAACAATGTTTTCTAGCTCCATCCATTTGCCTTCAAAATTCAAGATGTCATTATTTTTTTCGGCTGTGTAGTATTCCATTGTGTAAATGTATCACATTTTTCTTATCCATTCTTCGGTTGAGGGACATTTAGGTTGTTTCCAGGATTTGATCTTTTCTTTATAGGAGCAGTTGCAAAACAATCAAACACCACACATTTTTTTTACTTTATTTTTATTTCTTTTGAATGTATTTACAAAGATATGTGAATAATTTACCAGTGTGTAACACTCACTACTTATATTTTCATCTTGCAGTGTTGTTCAAAGCACAAAATTTAATAAAGGAATGTGAAATTCATTTTCTGGATAAAACACAGGAAAAATTAACTACTATGGTGATTGTTATTAGTTTACTTTGAAATTTACCTCATCCTGTTTCTTTGTGTGAGAAATATTTACATGAGTACTGTAATAGATTAGAAGGAGTATTTTCACTGTTGTTTTGATAGTATGCTTATTTGAGAAATGGCATAATGGACACATTTATCAAAAAATATGTTCAGTGAGTGTTTAAATTATTTTGGTATTTAAGATAATGAAGTTCTGGCAATACAAGCATTATAATTTCTTGAGAATTATTGTCATATTTAATTCTGCTTTCCTAATATTAACATATTATTTGACTGAACTACATTTGCTTATATTTTTATAGGAGATTGTATAGCATCTTTTTTAATATTGGAGGTTATCCAATATGGCCATTGGATAATGAAAGGGTTTATTCAAAAGCAACATTTTCATTCACAGTGTATGTTTCTACAAGAAGGACAAGCACTTAAATTTGTACTTGTGGCTGTGTCATGTCTTTTCTTGTGGTTTAATGAAATTATGAAATCCATTTACAACATATGTTTATAAAAGCAGCATTAGGCATGGAAGTCAGCATGACCTGCTGCTTCAGATAGATTTGGGGAAGCATGTACCTGTACCTATTTGCCTATGCTCTTCATTAGGTGTTCACAAGGGGAGTGCTAGTTTCTTTTCAGAGTAGCTTCATAATCTCAAAGGTGAATTCATATGACTAGTCTTGTAAAGATTTGAGAGTTAAATGAGATAATTCATGCACAGAACTGAATACCCACCCATAGTGAACATTCTATGTCTTTAAGAGTAATTGATGAAACAACAGTCCTCACTCTGTTAACCAAGTTAAGTAAGGCTCAGTCGCTAAAACAATGTAAACAGTCTCATAAAATAGAAGTTATTGTCTTAAATAACCCCAACTATATGAATAAATCTAGAAAAATATTATACTACTCTTTCTAAGTATCTGTAAACAGGAGTCAGAAACTTCCAGAAATTTGTTAGAAATAACCAATAATTCATAGTTAAAAAGTGATTAGACTATAAGGACTAAAAGTAAATATGAAAAAAATGGCAGCATTGTGAATAAATATATTGATCTACTTGGCTTTTAAAAATAATAATAAGCAAAACTGAATATTTGGTTTTACTTATAAAAGTAGAATAACAACATAAGTTATAAAACCATCATTCTGTTCCAGACAATGTCTTTACTTTGAAGCAACCAAATCATGGGAAGGGAATATAGAGGTAGACAATGTGTGGAACACTTTAAACTTTGACAATTTAATACACACACACACACACACACACACACACACACACACGCACAATTCATTATACCACGCTCCCAGGAACAAGTTACAGGTGATTGTACTCTCTCAAATTTGATTATCAGTGATACTGTTTTAACTTTTAGTTTATAAAAGACTGTTTAATGAAGCTTGTTTCACATCTAATATATAATGTCTTTTGTGATATTTAGCTTATTTTCAATAAAGTTTGTTTCATTATTCCACGGTTTAAAATAATAAGACTGTTACTAAATGTAAACAGGTGGCCCACTCCTTTAATCCCAGCACCGGGGAGTTAGAAGCAAGTGGATCTCTGAGTTTAAGGCCAGACTGGTTTATAGAACATGTAACAGGACCCCCACGGCTACACAGAGAAACCCTGACTTAAAAAATCAGAAATAGGTGGTGTGAGGCAGGCAGAAATAGATTATTACCACCTATTCTTTGGTTCTCTCTCTTTCTGTGATGTGTGTATATGTGAGTGTATGAGTATCTTGACTGTGTGGTGTGAGGGATTTGTGGTGTGTGCATGTGTGTGAAATGATGTTTTGGGTTGTGTGTTGTGACTGTGTGTGTGTGTGTGTGTATGTGTATTTTGGGGTCTTGTGGTGTGTACTTGAGTGGGGGGCTGTTGGATATCTGCAGTTTGTGTGTGGGGTGTGTTGTCTCCGTGTTTGTCTCCAAATAAACAGGCAATGTTAAAATAGGAATGACAAAAAAGGGCAATGAAATGATTCTTAATGATATTCTGTTGTATTCATAGATGGGTGCTCAGCCAAAGTATCATTAATGAGGCATTACCCAGCACGTTATACAAACAGATACAGAGACCAAATGCCAAACATTAGGCAGAACTCAGGAAATACTGTGGAAGAAGAGAGGAAGGATTGTAGAACCCAGTGGTATCAAAGATACCACAAAGAATCCTACAGAATCAACTAACCCGGGTTCCTGGGGACTCCCAGGGACCGCAGGGAACTGACATAGGCCCTCTGCCTAAGTATTACAGTTGTGTATCTTGTTGTACTCCTAAGAGTAGGAGCATGGACTCTCTCTGAATATGTTGCCTATTTTCGGACCCATTACTCCTACTGGTTGACTCATCCAGCCTTAATAGAAGAGGAGATGCCTAGTCTTCCTGTATCTTGATATACCATGGCTTACTGAAATCTGTGAGATACCCACCTGCGGCTGCAGAGAAACAGTGGAGATGAACTGGATAAGGGTGGGGATTGGGTGAGAAATTTGGAACAAGGGAGGAGAAACTTTGGTTGTGATATAAAATGAAAAAAATGAACAGAAACAAACAAGGGATAGATAAAACAGAAAGAAAAGAACAGGCTTCTAAGAAATAACAAAATGTAACAACATAATACATCATAAGACAAAGCAAAAATAATCACATCAAAGTTGAACATGGCAACCCAACAGTAGAAAAAGAGTCCCAAGAGCAGGCAAAAGAGTCAGAGAGCCACTTCTCCCAACCAGGAGTCTCATAAAATTACTAAAATATTTTGTACTAGGTTTCCACTGTATGTGGCTTCAACAAAACACCCTCAAATGCCTTCCTCCAATTTTGGGTATCATTCTACACTCTGTTCCATAACTCCACCATCCCTTATGCCATCCCTCCAATTTTCACTTGCCTCTATTCTGCTTGTAAAATCTATTCTATTTCCCTCATTCAGGGAGATCCTATATCCCCTCTAACTGTCTTCTCTTTGCCTAACTTCCCTGGGTCTACAGATTGTAGTTTTTTTTATTAACTCAGTGCTTAACATCCTCTTTTAAGTGAATGCATAACAAATTTGTCTTTCTGAGTCTGTGTCACCTCACTCACTATAATTTTTTTCTAGTTCCATTCATTTGCCTACAAATTTCATGGTGTCCATTTTCTAAAAAGCTGAATAATATTCTATTGTGTAAATGAAACACATTTTCTTTATGATCTTTTCTTGTTTTTTTTCTAATTTCTAGGTTTTATAAATAAAGCTGCAGTTAACATTGTTGAGCAAGTGTCCTTGTGAATGGACGGAATATGTTTGGGTATAAACCCAAGAATGGTATAACGAGGTCTTGAAATAGATAAATTCCATACTTTTTGAGAAGCTATTATATTGATTTCCATAGTGTTTGTACAAGTTTTCCCTCCCACCAGGAATAGAAAACTGTTCCTCTTGCTCCATATCTTCACCAGCATGAGTTATGCCTTATTTTATTGATCTTAGCTGTTCTGACACATGTAAGATGGAATCTAAAACTAGTTTTGATTTTCATCTCCCTAATGGCTAAGGAAGTTGAACATTTCTTTAAGTGTTTCTCAACCATTTGATAGTCTTCTATTGAGAATTCTGTGTTTAGATACCTACCCCATTTTTCATTGGATTATTTGTTTTTTTAATATTTAGTTTCCAAGTTCTTTTTATATTTGTATATTAGCGCTCTACCTGTGGAGTTGCTAAGAATCATTTCCAATTCTGTAGGCTGTTTCTTTGTCCTTTACTTGATGGTGTCCTTTACTTTACTTTATAGAAGCTTTTCAGTTTCATGATATCCCATTTATTAATTGTTTATCTTAATGCTTGTCCTGCCTTATTGGTGTTCTGTTCAGAAATTCATTGCCTGTACCAATGAGTTCAAGGTCATTTCACACTTTCTCTTCTATCAGGCTTAGTGCATCTTGTTTCTTTCTACTTTTTATAGCAATAAATATATTTTAAAATATGTGATAAGGATGTTTTGCATATGCAAAAAATATGCATAAGGATGTTTTGTCTACATGAATATGTGCAGACAGAGGTTAGGAAAGTGCATCGGATCCCCTGAAATTGTGGATGTGAGACTTCATTTGGGTTCGCAGAATTGAACATAGGAGCATCAGAAGAGCAGCCATTATGCTGAACCATCTCTCCATACTCCAGTTACTGCTCTGTAGCTTTGGAGCCTGTCCTGGAATTAGTTCTTGTAGACCACATTGGACTCAAACTCGTAGAAGTTCACGTGCCTCTGCCTTCTTAGTGCTGAGATTAAAGCACCACTGCCTGGCCAGTTACTACTTCTTGATGGAAAAGGAAGGAAAGTTATCTTGCCAGTCACCAGCTTTAATTCCTCAAACTTAACTTTTATGACATGGAAATATAGACATGTCATTCTCCACCTCTACCCATATTTTTCCAATCTTTGAGTATTTTTTTCTTTTGCTGGTGCTCACCTCTCTGTTGGAAGCACATTTATACCTCAATACTCTAAATGAAAGAAATACCCCCCAAACTCAGAGTCTGAGGTTTCTTATATTAAAACTGAGTACATCATGAAGGAAATCAAAACATTCAACTTCAGATTTCATCATATGGAAGTCAAACATGCACTTTAATTATTCTTCATGTAGAAAAGTTTAACTGATGTATTGAAAGAAATTTAGTATTTTACAAAAGAAGAAAATTATGCCCTGTAAATAAGAACAGTACCAGTTATATCCTATGTATTATAATAGTTAAATTCCTATTTTATCAAATGAAGATATTTTTGTTTCTGAAAAGAAACATTTTAAGGAGAGAAAAGTATGTCATTACTGAAGTAGATCTTTCATAAATTCAGAAAAAAATTCACCTGCTTTTGTTTAAAATATTTCTCATCATTGACAATTGCATGAATATTTTGGGAATATTACAGTTAGATTACCTTATTCTGCCCAAGGATACCTATATATTCTTACTGAATCTTCTGCTATATTTACTCTACTAGGTTCTATTTGTTTCTGTACTTGGACCACAATTTCAAGTGTTTGGAGTGATGTAGTCTTCCTTCCTTCTCTTTGTTCTTCACATACAGTGCCACAGCTCCATAAGCCTAGGCACATGAGGCTGCTTATAGAAACTCGTCATTCTAGCTAAAATTCCAACATTGCTAACGGGGACAGCTTGACATTCACCTGTCATTTATCATTTCATTATGATTCTACAACCTTAGAAATATGAACTAGTTTTAGCCTTCTTTTGCTGAGGCTGCTTATGATTCTGTTCAACTGGGAAATGGTTTCTTGGTCTGGTTCTTTTAAGCAGAGTCAGAATTTTACTAATGTGCAAAAATGTTTACTAAGTCATTGACAATGTGGATGAAAGCAGAAGACATTTTAAAACTGCACTATTACTTATGATCTATAATACTTAACTATCATTAACATCTGAGAAAATGTGCAATATCTCAGTTGCTATTTTATGAGAGCAAATATGTTCCTACTTAAAGAAGCAGAAAACAGAAAGGAGAAATGGTTTGCTTTCATAAGCTAATGCAATGAGCTTGGCATTAACCCAAGTACTTTGCCCTTTATTAACATTGTGTGATTTAATGCTCATAAACTGTTTCCAAGGCAACTATTATTATTATTAATGCCCCTTTTGTTTTTTTACTTTATTTTATTTTATTTATTTTTTTGTGGGGGTGGTATTTGAGGCAGGGTTTCTCTGTAACCTTGGAGTCCTGGAACTAGCACTTGTAGATTAGACCAGCCTCAAACTCACAGAGATCTGCCTGCCTCTTATTTTATTTTTTTTTTAAAGAAAACTATCTTTTTTCATTTTACATACCAATCCCATTTCCCACTCCCTCCCCTTTTCCCATTCCCCACCCCACCCCCACCCATTCCTCAGAGAGGGGAAGACACAGCTTTGAGGAAGTACCAAGGCCATCCTTACTATATCTAAATCAAGCAAGGTATCCATCCAAAAAGAAAGGATTCCAGAAAGCCAGTGCAAGCACTAGGGATAAATCCTGGTGCCACTGCCAATGGCTGCTCAGTCTGCCCCAGTTGTACAACTGTCACCCACATTCAGAGGGACTAGTTTAGACCTTTGATGTTTCTTTCCCTGTCCAGTTGGAGTTGGTGGGCTTCCACAAGCTCAGGTAAACTGTTTCTGTGGGTGTCCCCCTCATGGTCTTTATCTCTTTGCACATATTCTCACTCCTCCCACTCTTTAACTGGACTTTGGAAGCTCCACTGTGGATCTCTGCTTCTGTTTCCATTTGCTTCTGTTTCCATAGATGAAGGTTCTAACTCTATGGTGACATTTAAGGTAGTCATCAATCTGACTATAGGATATGCCCCTTTTCTTAGAACAAACAAAAGATTAGGAAAGTAGGCACAAAATCAAAAGCCAAATACAGATTAGACTCAGAATGATGAAGTATTAAGTCGGCACAAATCAATAACCAAGCCAGCTCAATAGGAACAGGTATTTTTAATGAAAGAAAAGGGGGGAACTCACGCTACTCACGCTGCAGTCCTATCTGTCTGACAGACACTGCATGGAGAGAGCACACACCTGTGTTCTCTCGATTTTCTATCTGGGGTCCAAGTAGCCACAACCCAACTTGATGTGATTGGCTAGTGGCTCTTCCCCCATCATCAGAAACCTATCAAAAGCAGCAGAAGGGAAGAAACAGGCTTCCTTTAAATAGTCTTGAAAATCTGTTCCATGTAACTTCCAACATGAAATACCAAGATGCTGCTGGGAAGTGGTTAAATATCTCTGAATATCTCAAGCCTAATAACTACCATAATAAAAGCATAAACATTAGTTAACTATTTCATGAGGTGGGTTTCTAGATCTTGAGTTAATTCAGGATGTTTAATGTATATGGTATACTCCAGTTAATTCTGACCATGGGAAAACACATTTGATATTACACATATTAATGTCAAGCATTTGATACAAAATATAGCACACTAATTGTACTTGTGTATAAATTATTCATTATAGGTTGAACAATTTTGCTCTGTCTTAATTCAGGTTCAAATGAAATCATTGTAATGATCACATTTAAATAAGAAGTGCCTTGGGATACTCATTTTCACTAAAGAAAGATGAATTTCAATTGTAATTAAACCTTTCAGTGTCTTGACACATGGTAACAATTATCTGTTTTTCATGGATTTTGCAAACTCCTAATTAGTATAATTTTACATCAGCTCTCACTATGTATACTCCAACTCCTATTGAACAGCTGAAATGAGAAATCCCAATAGAACTATCAAATCTTGAAATAAATTCCTACAGCCTGTTCTTATCTTCCTTAGTTTCTAATTTTATTGTTTTTCTAAGTCAGCTTTGTTTCTATTTTATCTTCCATAAGGAATTAGACCTCAATCTTTTTTTAAAAAAAATTTATTGATTTTTATTGAGCTCTACATTTTTCTCTGCTCCCCTCCATGCCTGTCCCCTCCCATCAAACCCTCCCCAAAGGTCCCCATGCTCTCCATTTACTCAGGATTTCTTTTCTTTTTCTGCTTTCCATGTCAATTAGATCTATGTATGTCTCTCTTAGGGTTCTTCTTGTTGTATAGGTTCTCTGGGATTGTGATTTGTAGGTTGGTTTTCTTTGCTTTTCTTTTTAAAAACCACTTATGAATGAGTACATGTGATAATTGTCTTTCTGGGTCTGGGTTACCTCACTAAAAAGATGTTTTCTAGCTCCATCCATTTTCCTGCAAATTTCAAAGTGTCATTATTTTTTTCTGCTGTGTAGTACTTCATTGTATAAATATACCACATTTTCCTTATCCATTCTTCGATTGAGGGGCATTTAGGTTGTTTCCAAGTTCTGGCTATGACAAACAATGCTGCTGTGAGCACATCTGAGCATCCTTTGAAAATATACCCAAAAGTTGTATTCTTTGGTCTTGAGGCAGGTTGTTTCCTAATTTTTTGAGAAATTGCCAAAAACTAGTTTAAGCCAATAAGATATATGGTGTTATGTCATTTTTTTTAATCTGTTGGGGTTTGTTTTGTTGCCAAGTTTGTGGTCAATTTTTCAGAAGGTTCCATGAGGTACTGAGAAGAAGCTATATTCTTTTATGTTTGGATGGAATGTTCTATAGATGTCTGTTAAGTCCATTTGAGTCATAACCTCTGTTAGTTCCCTTATTTATCTGTTCATTTTTTGTCTAACTGACCTGTCCAGTGGTGAGAGTGGAGTATTGAAGTCTCCCACTATTACTGTTTGGGTTTTAATGTATGATTTAAGCTTTAGAAGTGTTTGTTTTACATATGAGGGTGCCCTTGTATTTGGGGCATAGATGTTCAGTATTGAGATTTTTCTCTTGATGGATTTTTCCTATGACAAATATGTAATGTCTTTCTTTGTCTCTTTTAATTGATTTTAGTTTGAAGTCTATTTTGTTAGATACTAGGATATCTACACCAGCTTGTTTCTTAGGTCCATTTGATTGGAAAAATTTTTCCCAACCCTTTACTCTGAGTCAATGTCTGTCTTTAAGGTTCAGGTGTGTTTCCTGTATTCAATCTGTTAGCCTGTGTCTTTTTATAGGTGAGTTGAGTCTATATGTATTAAAGGATATTAATGACCAGTGATTGCTATCTCCTGTTAATTTAGTTTTCATTGTTGGTGATGTTAATTTGCGAGTTTTTAACTTCTTTGGGATTTGCTGCTGTGAGAATATCAATTGTCTGTGTTTCTGTTGATGTAGCCAACTTCCTTGGGTTGGAATTTTCCTTCTAGTATTTTGTGTAGTGCTGGGTTTGTGGCTAGGTATTGGTTAAATCTGGTTTTGTCATAGAAAATCTTGTTATGTCCTTCTATAGAGATTGAAAGTTTTGCTGGATATTATAGTCTGGGCTGGCATCTGTGGTCTCAATGTCTGCAAAACGCTTGACCATGACCTTCTGGCTTTCATTGTCTCCAATGAGAAGTCGGGTGTAATTCTGATAGGTCTGCCTTTATATGTTATTTGGCCTTTTTCCTTTGCAACTCTTAATATTCTTTCTTTATTCTATATGTTTAGTGTTTTGATTATCATGTGGCAAGGGGAATTTTTTTGGATAAAGTTTATTTGTTGTTCTGTAAGCTTCTTGTATCTTCATAGGTATATCTTTCTTTAAGTTGGGAAAGTTTTCTTCTATGATTTTGTTAAATATATTTTCTGTGCTTTTGAGTTGAACCTCTTTTCCTTTTATACCTATTATTCTTAGGTTTGGTCTTTTCTTATTTTATTTACTGGATATTTTTGGTTAAGCCTTTGTTATATTTAATGTTTTATTTGACTAATCAGTATATTGCTCTATTGTGTCTTCAGCATGTAAGATTCTTTTTTTCTATCTCTTTTATTCTGCTGTTAATGCTTGCATTCGTGGTTTCTGATCATTTTCTCATAATTTCTGTTTTTATAATTCCCTCAGCTTGTGTTTTCTTTATTGTCTCTATTTCAGTTTTCAAGTCTTGAATAGTTTCTTTCATATGTTAGATTACTTTTTCTTGGTTTTCTTTAAGGGATTTACTGATGGCTTCCAATTTTTTGTTTGTCTTTTCCTCAATTTATTTTAGGAAACTTCTCATTTCCTCTTTAAGAGTTTCAAACTTTCTCCTGAAGTTATTTTTTAGGTCATTTTATTCTGCTTCATCTATATTTGGTTTTACAAGTTTTGCTGTTGTAGGATCTCTAGATTTTACTGGTGCCGTGTTGCTCTTTTTGGTGTTGCCTGTGTTCTTACCTTGTCTACTCATCTTTTCCTCTAATTGGTGTGGTTTGGGCTATCTGTGATTCTGGTGATTAATCTTCTAGGTGCCAATAAATCCAAGGCTCATATGGTTGTACCTTGTGGTACAGGCAGTGCCATGGTTCTAGTTACCTTATTGGTAACTCAGTGCTCCCAGGCTTTGCTCTGCTGCCTTGGAGTTTGCTGTCTCAGGCCTGCTCTAGCCTAAGTAATTGGCTCAGACCTGTTTCTGTAAATGTCCCTTGTCTGGATCTGCTCCTGCAAAGGTCCCTAGCTTGGTGTTGGTCCCCCAAAGTGCTCTGGCTCAGATCTACTTCCTTGAAGGTCTCAGACTTGCATGTGCTTAGAACTGCAGAGGAACTGGCTCAGGCCTACTCCCTCGGAGGTCTCAGATTCATGCCTTGACCCTCAGAAATCTCTGGTTCTTGCCTAATCCCTCAGAGGTTCCAGACTCATACTCAGATCCACAGAGGTCCTGGCTGAGGCCTAGTTCCTAAGAGGTCCTAGACTCATGCCCAGACCCACAGGACCTACCTGTAGGCCTCTTTCTTACTTTAACAGTTCTTTTCTTCATTCATTTATTCCCATGGTGCTATACTGGGTTTTGTCAAAGGTCCATCTTTCTTCTCTTAAATTTGGAACTGCCCTACATTTTTTCCTTTCATTGAAAATCTTTTTTTCTCACAAAGTATGTCTTGGCTATAGTTTCCCTCACTTCTACTCCTCCCAGTTCTTTGCAACCTCCCATTCCTTTATGTCTCACATTAGAAAACAAGCAGGCATCTAAAGAATAATAATAATGTAACTTAAAGATAAAACAAAAACTAACTTATCAAATTCAGAAGAGCATCAAACAGAAGGAAAAGAACTTAAGTGAAGGACAAGAAACAGACCTTCATATTTTATGAAATATTATATAATATTCTATATTTCTCCTAAGGTTCAATATTAGGAAGACATTTTAGGGTCATTTTAATATCCATGAGTGTGTGTGTGTGTGTATGTGTGCGCGCGCGCGCGTGTGTGCGTGTGTGTTGGGAAAAAACAGGAATGTGTCACCGATAAATAAAGGATACACTTCAGTAGATATGTCAGGTACCTTGTCATCAGTTCAAAGTATTTTACTTGTTTTATATTTGTCTCAATGACTCACTTAGACTCTATCACTTGTAATTACTTCCTTTTAAGGGACGTGTCAAATGAGCTTAAAAAGCATAATTTAATTGTAGTCCCTCTGTTGCTGGGACTATGTCCGTGTTTTTAATTCTGCAGCCCATAGATGGATACTGAAAACATTGTCTTCTACTTGTTCTTGAGAACGTGCCTTCGTTGTATTTAAGATGACATTATTTTTCTGATTTTCTGCAGTATCCCTGTGATCTTCTTAGAATTCAATTGTAAAGCAAATTGTTATATGTATTGTCTTGAAAAAAAGTAGAAGGAATTAATATGTTTAAAGACATCAAAAATTTTCCTCAAAGCAAGAAATATTCTTTCATAGCTCGCCACCATAAAGGTACCAAGCTGTGTGATCCTTCATCATCCTTGAGGAAGTGCTGTGGAAAACCTTGTTTCCATTATTTTTATAATAATAATAATTACTTTTTTGAAGTACACCTCATAGACACTTTCAGGATCACAAAAGACACTATACCCTAGATTTATATTTGCCATTCTAGGAGCACATTCCCACCATTGTGAATAATCATAAACAAACTTCATAATTACTGTCCTCAATATCACAAAAACCACTCATGTTTTAGGCAGTCTTTAAACTTTTCTATCATCTATTTATTTAACTATCAGGTACCATGTGTAAGTTATATGTATGTGTAATTTTCTAAAGGATAAATGCTCCTTGAGACTAATGAGATCTCCCTTCTCATTCCCCTTTCCCTCTTCTTTTCTTTATATGTCTCAGCCTCATTCATACCCTCTTTTATTTTATGTAGTATATTATTAAATATACCAAAAGCACATAGAAGACAAAATGGGTTTTAGTGAATACATAAATACCACTTAACTATATTTAGATTTTATAAGCTTTGTTATATGTTTAACACACTTCAGAAAAGCCCAAGTATCTATTATTCCTTGTTTTCAAATCAGACGACACAATGATTAATATCAGATTCATTAACTATATTTTTCTTGATAATTCTAATCATTATAATCAGATTGACCGAAATAGAATCTGTAATTATTTTTGCATAATAGTTATAATGGTGTTTTGTTTGTTTGTTTTTCAAGACGGGTTTCTATGTAGTTTTAGAGCCTGTCTTGAAATTAGCTCTTGTAGACCAGGCTTGCTCGAACTCACAGAGCTCCAACTGCCTCTGCCTCCCAAGCACTGGGATTAAAGTCATGCACCACCAGTGCCCAGCTTAGTTATAATGCTTGAAGAAATAAGAACTGAGCTGCATAAGGCTTAAATGCATGAGTTAATCATATATGTATAAGTATTTTATTAGACTAGAAAATGTTTAGTCTCTATTACTTTATAAATATAAACTCCCCTAATATTCACAAAATTACAGTAAATTTGAGCTTATATAATAAAACACTAATATTATTTCTATTTTGTATTTGAGGAAATAGAGATAAATGGAAGTAAATTATACTTAGAACTATCTACCTAGTAAATGAATGTTAGGAGTCTCACATATTTCCACTACAATCAAAAATTTTGTTTGATTGAAGTAGAATACAGTCATTAGATGAAGACAAGAAAAAAATTGATGTTAGAATCAAAGATCAACTGGAATTTTCTGGCCTGACTATTTTCCAATTTGAGAAAAATCATAATGAAAGAAATTATATGTAATGTAATTATATAAAACCCACAGTTCTTAAATGCTGCAAGTAAAAGTAAAACAAACACAAACACTATTGGTAAAAAGAGATATAGTGAGAACACAATACAGAGACTCTTGCAATTCTGGATATTTTATTATTTTCTGCTTTGTCAATATGTTGTTATTTTAGTGAACTTTTCCGAAGTCATCTTAAAATAGGGACTATTCATCCAGAAAAATAGAAAAGGTATTTGGATGCACGGGACCCCAGGTTTTTCTATGTATGAAGGTTAATGAAAGCATGAGTGCATTAGACTTACCAAGAAAAATGAGGGGGGAAGAGGAAAGAAGCCAATGAAAGAATTAAATAGATACTCCCCCTAACTGTTTCTTAAGAACAACAAATAATGATTGGAGGGGAAAGATTAATACCACAGCCTTTGACTTTTCTACCTCTCCCTGTCTTCTTTCCCCTCTCCTGTTCCTAATTTCTTTTAAACTTGCTATGGAGAGCCACATCATATCCTTTCAAGAGTACAGATAGTTGACCCACATTAAGTTTCTTGTTGTTGAAACTATGTTTCCTCATAGTTTCATTGAACCATGTATAAAAATGTTAAAAGTCCCACAATATTTTAGAAATCAAGAAATCCATTCATTGATCTCTTAGGTCTCTAAAACACAACACAAAAAAACCTGGTATATCTCTAATTTAAGACTAATCACAATCTCAAATAAACAACCTACGAATTAACCAAACTTTTATGAGAAAGGAAAAACTATTGTGGCTGAATATGGCTGAGGAAGATAAGTTTTTCTTAGGAGAATTTCAGCAAAATATTTCCAGTTAGAGTTTGAAGTCAGGGATGGTAATGCCTCCGGCAATTCCTTTATTGTATAGGATTGTTTTGGCTATCCTGGGCTTTTTGTTTTTCCATATAAAGTTAGTTATTGTTCTCTCAAGGTCTATGAAGAATTTTGTTGGGATTTTGATGGGGATTGCATTGAATCTATAGATGGCCTTTGGTAGAATTGCCATTTTTACTA
>PVIU01006231.1:0-68310 GCA_004026605.1 Ondatra zibethicus | reverse complement strand
ATCCTCTTCAATTTCTTTCTTCAAGGTCTTAAAGTTCTTGTCAAATAGATCTTTCACTTCCTTGGTTAGGATTACCCCAAGATACTTTATGCTATTTGTGGCTATTGTGAAAGGTGATGTTTCTCTGATTTCCCTCTCGGTTTCTTTATCCTTTGTGTATAGGAGGGCTACTGATTTTTTTTGAGTTGATTTTGAGAGATTCACTGAAGGTATTTATCAGCTGTAGAAGTTCTTTGGTAGAGTTCTTGGGGTCACTTATGTACACTATCATATCATCAGCAAATAACGAAAGTTTGACTTCTTCCTTTCCAATTTGAATCCCCATGATCTCCTTATTCTGTCTTATAGCTATTGCTAGGACTTCAAGCACTATATTAAAGAGGTATGGCGACAGTGGACAGCCTTGTCTTGTTCCTGATTTTAGTGGAATGGCTTTGAGCTTCTCTCCGTTTAATTTGATGTTTGCTGTCGGCTTGCTATATATTGCTTTTATTATACTTAGATATGATCCTTGTATCTCTAATCTCTCCAAGACCTTTATCATAAAGGGGTGTTGAATTTTGTCAAATGCTTTTTCAGCATCTAATGAAATGATCATATGGTTTTTTTCTTTCAGTTTATTTATATGATGGATTACATTGATAGATTTTCGTATATTGAACCAGCCCTGCATCTCTGGGATGAAGCCTACTTGATCATAATGGATATTTTTTTTAAAGTGTTCTTGTATTTGGTTTGCCAGTATTTTATTAAGAATTTTTGCATCAATGTTCATAAGTGAGATTGGACTATAATTCTCTTTCTTGGTTGTATCTTTGTGTGCTTTTGGTATCAGGGTGATTGTAGCTTCATAAAAAGAGTTTGGCAATGACCCTTGTGTTTCTCTTATGTGAAACACATTAAGGAGTTCTTTACTTATTTTGGAGATCTGCTCTGTGTTAGATTTAAGGTTAATGAAGATCTTTTGCCATTCTGCAGGCTGTGGTTTTGTCCTATTGAGTGTCCTTTGCCATATGGAAACATTTTCAGTTTCAGAAGTTTCATTAATCACCAGTCTTAGTGCCTTTGCAATCGCTGTTCTGTTTAAGAAGTTGTCTCCTGTCCCAATGCTTTCAGGGCAATTCTGCACTTTCTCTTCTATCAGATTCAGTGTACCTTATCTTATGTTGACATATTTGATCCACTTGGAGTTTTGTGATCTATATTTTGGAGTTTTGTGCAGTATAACAGATATGGATCTGCTTTCTTTCTTCTAGATGCCAGCAATAGCTATACCCATACCATTTGTTGAAGATGATTTTTTTTCCATTGTACAATTTTGTTAAAAATCAAGTGTTCATAGCTGTGTAGATTTGGGGCTTTGGTTCTTTGGGTCTTAGTCTAGGATTTTGAATCAATTCTGTTCGTCAACTTGTCTGTTTTTTTACATCTATTCCAAGCACATTTTATTACTATAGTTCTGTAGTAGAGCTTGAAATTAGGGATGGCGATACCTCTGAAAATACTTTTCTTGTACAAAATTGAATTTATTATGCTGAGATTTTTCTTTTTACATATGAAGTTTTTAAGGTCTCTAAAGAATTGTTCTGGAATTTTGATGGGGATTCAGTTCAATGTATAGATTGCTTTTGGTAAGAAGGTCATTTTTACTATGTTAATCCTACTAAATTTTGAGCATGGGAAATCTTTAGTCTGATGACTCCATTTTTTTTGATTTAAGACATAAAATTCTGGTCATATGAATTATTAATATTTAATTAATATCTCATAGACATAATGACACACATTTTTAGTTTTATATGTTAATAGAAAAGAAACAAAGAAGAAACCATAAACAAAACAAAAAATATTAAAAGCCTAATTTGTACATCAATATCTAGCATTTTTCTAAGAAATTGTTCAACTCATGTAATGATTTTTATGTTAGAGTTTTTCATTTTGTCAAATATAAATGTTTGAGATACATAAATATTTATAATAGTAGCTTTTTATTTTGTCAATATTTAACTTGAAAGTGAAAATTTAGTAAGTAATAATTTAGGGCTAAAAAAATCAAGATTTTTCTAAAATTTCTGAAATTTATGTTTAGACTAGGCACCAAAAATAAATTTATTGTGAGTTACTGTGACATATATAAATAACAAATTTCAAGTAGTTTTTTTGAAAAACAAGTAAAATAAATGCTAAGAGAAAGTTATATTTTTATAAAATATATACAAATTTTCATTTAGTATAATTTAAAATATTGCATATCAAATATTTAATTATCAAAAAATTAAATCAACATTTGTTGTATAAGTAAGACACAATAAAAATACAAGCTAAAATTTAAATAGCTTTTCTATCTACTAAGGAAACATTTGTTCATACAAGAGAGAGGAAAGCATCTTATAAATGCTATCTTATCACCAAGTCAATTCTCAGGTTACTCCCTTGTTAACAGCACCTCAATATTCTGGAATGGAATAAGCGATTTTCTCATAGAGTATTCATAATATGCTTTATATTAATAGGAACGAAATCATTATGTATACCTCTTTGAGACTTAATTTTGTAAAGGACTGTTTAAATTTTTAATGTGTATAAATGTTATGCCTGCATGCATGTATGTACACGTCATGTATGTAGGCAAGTGTCCCCGGATATCAGCAGATAGTGTTGGATGCACTAGAGCTGGAGTAGCAGACAGTTCTGAGTCCCCAAGTGGGTTCTGGGAATGAAAACTAGGTGCTCTTAACTGATGTGCTATCTCTCTACCACATTTTACTCTAATGACCGCTGTGATCCTCTGGTCAAGGTACCTATGCTCTGCTACATCTCTTCCTTGTCCCAGTTCCCAGCTACTCAAGCTTCTCCATCTGGATCTCTTTACACAATGTCTACATCTGGAAAATAAAGTTTCTTCTTTTGAATAATTATCACAGTTTGATTTCTAAATTCCCTTATTTTATTTAAATAGCTTTCCTATAACATGGATTGTGTAGTATTTAAGATTATATTTGTATACATATGTGTATTAATATACACATAAACACATATGTACATATCTGTATACATTTATAGATATAGGTATGCATATCTTTGCTGAATAATCTCCAAAGTAATAGAAGAGGTGTTAACATGTGTTTTATATAAAGGGTTAAATTAGATTTTCAGATGTGCTCAAATAACTAAAACTTAATTCTCTCCCTAGTCATTGAGATGTTAAATCCTAGGACCTTTCTCTTGTGTTGATCGAGACTGAAGGACTCTGCTGAAGTGACCCGCCCTGGCTGACGCGGCTCTGGCCACTGAGAGCCTGAGCGACAGCAGCAGGTTGCACAGAGGAATGAAATGCATTTTACTGTGATATAAAAAGTGATTTTTAGCAAATGTAACAATAGGATTCTTTTGTATAAAATATGGTATCAATTTTATAAAAGAATGATAAGTTTGAAATATTTGCTTACTTAGGCATTGATTTAAATATAAAGAAAATCTAACTGTTCCATAGCACTTGCTTTCTCAACTTTTGCTTACTTAAGTTCATGTATTCGTGGAAATTCTTATTGTCATTTGCTCTCAATTTGTTATGTCCTCCTGCTGTCTCCTGTTCACCATCCTGTTATGTCCTCCTGCTGTCTCCTGTTCACCTGTCATCATGCTCTTCCTTCGCATACTTAGCTTTCTAACACGTTATCCTTCTGTTTCTCTGGAAGAATTCTCACTGGGCTGTTCGTTGTTGCTGTCCTTGACTTCATTCTGAGGAAATCATCATAAACTACTAAAGTGGAGATGATCTATAAATTTCAAATAATTATGTTTCTTTTATAATAGTTTTATTTTTGAAAGTTTCTGACAAGAGCTCTCAATCTTTCTTCCCTCCAAACTCTACCTCTTCTCTCCAAATTTATATTATTTTTATTATTGTTATATGCATATAAAACCGACTGAGTCCCTTAGGCTTTGATCACATGTGCATACGTTCAGAGGTGACCTCTTGGAATTTGGTAACCTATGTGTGAGCTCCTCTTTGGAGGCGACTGATTCTCCCTCTTACAGTAACCACTGCTGTCTATAGCTCTTCATCTGAGATGGAAGCATATAGAATTTCCCATGTCATATCAACCACATTTGTCTTTATACTTGTCATATGTAGACAGTCATATTGCTAACAGTCCAATGGTGCATATTATCTGTTGTTTCTAAGAAGCCCACTCTATTAACAGGTGTTTTGGACCTCTAGCTCTTACATTATTTACACTATCTCTTACATTTTTCCCTGAGCGCGGTGCAGATATATCCTTTTGGATGGACTCCCTACAGTCAACTTATTTTCGTTTCTTCTGCTCAAATGTGAATTTTTGAAATACTCTCCATCAGTTGTAAAATAAACCTTGATCATATGTCATTTGAACTATCTTTTTATGTGGGTGTAAGTTTACACATTACAGAACAGCTGATGATATTTTCTTAGAAACTTGGAGAAGTAGGCTCTCCCTTCAGGTCTTGGATCTCTACACTGATAGACTGATAGTACTGGCTGTGAACTGTTGCATATGAGTGGTACTTTCTTTAATTGAGGGTGTGTATCTGTGAGAGTGTAGTGTATTTGAATGTGCTTGTATGAGTGCTTGCTTATGTAGATGCATGTGGAAGCCTGAGGATTACATTGGAGTGTCTTCCTCAAGTTCTTATTTTTTGAGCCACTGTCAGTCACTGAAAACTGGGTCTTACTGTCTTGGCTAGAATGCTGGTCAGTGGGATTATACATTCCACCTGTCTATCTCTCGTAGTTGTGTTGTTGACAACTTCCAGGTTTGTCTTTTACACAGATGCTACTACTTTTCACTCAGTTCCTCATGCTTTTGTTTTTCACTTTGCACTACTCCCTAGCTTCACTTCCTCTGTCCTGTCTACTCATCCTGATCACTCATGTTCTCATCCTCATCAGCTCAGTCCACTCATGAAATCGCTTCTATTTCCTTTCAGATATTCTTAAAAGCAAAGATACTTTATATTTAGTTTAAGCCCCTTATTTGTTTTTATGTTTCGTAGTGTTAGACCTCAGACACATGCTGGATAAGTCTCCTAGTCTTGTGCTATACTCTCTTGCCCATTAAGCTGCTTTTAAAAAAATATGCTGAGTGCTAGAAATTTAGCTCAGAGGGTAATATGCTTCTGCACAATGTGAGGACTTGAGTGTGAATTCCAAGCATGGTAGAGGATGTCTGTAATCCCAGCACTCCTATACTGATGTGGAACGCAGAGACAAGAAATTGCTCACATGTTTGTGGGCTAATTAATCTTTATTATGCAAGATAAATAAATGAAATATATCTCAAAAAAAGGAAGTAGTGAGGATCGACACCTGACACCATCCTCTGACTTCCACATGTGCACTGTTGCATGCTCATGTCCATTCTTTCTCTCTTGCTCTCCCTCTCTCTCTCCCCATCTTCCTTTGTATCCCTCCACTTACACACTTTAAAATAGGTTGAAAATAATAATACTCAAACAATAATATAGTGATGTGTTTATTTTAATCCTTCTATAACTTCGAAAAAATTCAAGCCAAAGCAGTAAAAATTACTAAAAACATTTTGGATTTTAGGACTTAGCCTTTTTTTGGGGGGGGGGTGCTGGAGAGATGGCTCAAGGGTTAAAAGAACTAGATGACTTACAAAGAACACGGCTTTGATTTCCAGCACCCACATGGTCATTCAATGCATTCTGTAGCTCCAATTTCTGGAAACTAATGCCCTCATGTGGTCTTCACAGAAAAGAGACACATACAACGTATACAGGAATGCATGCAGGCAAAATATCCACACCCACAAAATAAAAATAAATGTTCTTTAATAAAAAGACTGTTTATGCTTTTGTGTTATATATATGAATAACAAAATGCAAATCCAGTCCTTTTACCCCATTTTAGTTCAAGTCTGGAAGCCATGAGAGGTAACCTGTTCTCAGTCTTGGGGTCAATGTAGTTAGTGAAGTATCCATCAGTTTCCTTGTATTAACAATGGAGAATGCATTTAAACTGTGTTATACTAAAGGCTATTATTTGCTCTATTTTTCTTTTCAGAGAAACTGTGTATTTCAACATTTGCTTGTATTTTTATGTAGGAGGAAAGTCAGTGGTGTTAAAGTAGTTTCTTAAATCTTTGTCCAGTGCTGAAAGCCTCACATCTGCCTTTTTGTCTTTAGTTGTAATACAGAGTCCAGGTTCAGTATTTCACACTTGAAAGTGGAACTTATTTTACTATAGAAGCTTTAAATCTTTCTACATGGCATGGCATGCTGGATTTCATTAGAGCTAAATTCCATAACAAGGACCAGGCATTTCTTCAAAGAACCTGATAATATTCTGTAATCCATTACCATCTGGCATTGCACATGCTAAACTAGATACAAAACATTTATAAATTACTCGTTTCCCTTACAAAAATTAAGCAGTTCAAATCTCCCTTTGTGTGGCATGGCTTTGAAAGCATTATATTTATTCTGAATTGGCCATTTAATTTGTTCTATCAAATATTTTGGAGGTTAAAGCAAGACATCAGTAGTGAACAGGTGTGGAAAAAATTTTGATGTCTAAAAGCATTCCGTTTTACAGCAGTTCTTTGCAGTTTTAGCACATCTGTAGATTGAATCCCTGTGAAACAGGGATGCCAGCCCATTTCCCTACTAGGGGATAGTCCTCCATTTGCTGACATTTCCTCTCTGCCTTCTCACATTTCAGTGTTGATCCTCCTCATCGTCACTATGAGAAGACGGAAAAAAGAATCTCTCATTTTTGACGAAGAAAGGGATATTAGAGAAAACATCGTCAGATATGATGATGAAGGTGGGGGAGAAGAAGATACTGAAGCCTTTGACATGGCGGCGCTGAGAAACCTCAACGTCATACGAGACACCAAAACCCGCAGAGATGTGACTCCTGAAATTCAGTTTTTGAGTCGACCGACTTTAAAAAGCATTCCAGATAATGTCATTTTTAGGGAATTTATTTGGGAAAGACTGAAAGAAGCTGACGTGGATCCAGGAGCTCCTCCATATGACTCTCTGCAGACCTATGCATTTGAAGGAAATGGCTCGATTGCTGAATCTCTCAGTTCTTTAGATTCCGTCAGCTCAAACTCTGATCAGAATTATGACTACCTAAGTAACTGGGGACCCCGCTTTAAACGACTGGCTGACATGTATGGAAATGGCCAAGAGAATTTGTGCTCATAGCCTTGGACAGTAAATTTGAAATGTATGGAACAAAAAGGCAGCAGAAAAAAAAGTTTAAAAGAGAAGGAAAAGTCGGAAGTATTACATATAGTAAACAAGAACGCTCACTTGTTGGACAAAAGAAGTTGTAAATATGTATCCAATTTTATCAATTAAGGTTTCTGCCTTGGTGAACCCTTCACTAGATTTTCAAAAGGATTTCACTGACCACAACTCTGGGAATTTGAAGTTATTATTATTATTATTTAATAAAAAGAAGTACTCAATGATTTGTGAATAGATAGCAACTCTCATACTTGCAAAGGTACCTAACTTGCCAGATATGTCCTGTGTTATCAGGAAACCAATGCCGCCCTGCACATACATTCATGGTACGCTCTCTGAAATGAATAGAGCATGGTGTGCCATCAAAATCTACTCCAACTACTTGCTTATTAAAACTTTGGAGAATTTTATTCCTACTGAAGCTTTTAGACTTATTATATGATAGAGTTCAAAACAATTTTATTGTTATTTGTCCACAGAAATATTTTATTTCATTTAGCAATATTAAAATCCCGATAATAACTTTCCTAAGTGAAATTCTCGATAAAAGCCAACAAAATTTTATTTAAGGCAACACAAATCACTACTTGCCAATAAATTATAAGAAGTATTCCCAATAAGGGAAAGATAAATAATTCTCCAAGTTTCAAGTGGATTTGAATTGCTCATGTAGGTATGATTTTAAACAATAGTTGCTATTTGTTCTTTAATTTTTATTTTCTCTTCTGATTTGTACAGGAGAATATATTTTTTACCTGACACATAGTGTTGTGTTTATTTATGAGCGCTAATCTACACTCTGTTCAGGTTCACCTTACTGCTTTGTGGGATTAAATTCATCAGCACACGCTGGCTTGTACTACAGGAAGGAAATGAAGCATGGAAATGCAGAAATAACTGCACAACGATTGAGTCTCATTGCCACTCACATATCAAAGACAAGCATCGCTCCAAGGATGAACAAAGTTTTCTTCTGAGCCACTGGGAGAATAAAATATTTGTATTTCAGGAAGCCTTTTGAGAGAGTTGAGATTTTTCTTTGATGCAGGAATTATTTTCCAAAATCGTGATTCTATATGCTCCAAAGACTTTTCAAGGATCTGTTTCCCAGCTTCTTTTGTTGTAACACATTGACTAAAATATTGAGATTGAGATTTTTAATATATTTTAAAATGTATGAGGCTATAGATCTTCAATCCATTGTGTCCCCCAATGACTGAATGATGTGTAATTTCTCTATGGTTTAGATGTGCCAAAGGGAAGGTAGAAACCTCAAGTAATCATTTGTGTTTAAGAATGAAATGGATGTATCAGAATAAGGTGACTTTTTAAAATAATATTATTTTTACTTATTTTTCCTAGAGTAATACTAGTTTATTGTGCATATAATCAAGTAAGAATGGATTTACTTTAATCCTTACTTTCTTCTTTCAAAAATAATTCATTTTTGGGTTCTGAGAAAACCTACAGTTGAACACTGTGTACAAATTGCATTCTAAAAATCCTCCTTCTGATAAGTAGAACTTAGAACTGAAATATTATGTTGATTAAGTTAGGAGAAGCTATGTAGGATTCTGTAACTTGCAGTCCATCATTAGAAATGGAGTATGTGAAAGAGGCCTTCAGCTTCATATTATCAGTAATTCAATAAATTTGATTGTATGCAGACAGACCATTAGTTGAATAAGTTATTTAGATGCTGTTCTATGACTAGAGAGCTACTACACATCTTGCTATATTCAAAATGCTATATATTGGCATTTGTATAAACTTTTACCACAGAGTAAAATGTCCTGTTTGTAACTCTTAGACATATATGAACGTTTATAAAGTTAAAACAAATTTTATACTTACCTAGTTCAATGAAATTAGATTGTGGTATTGGAATTATATAGATGCTGAATTTGCAAAATGCTGAGAAAACAAATTTCTACAAACTCCTTGATGTCTGGGAGAAAGTGAAATAGTTATTGCAGGGGATAATGGTGTCAAAACTTCTGATTTTCACACATATTTCTAAATAGTTGCTTTTTACAATGGGAAATATTCATTGTAATGCATATTTTTTCCACCTTGAAAAGTGGAAGCATTTTATCCCTTAAATTCTGTCAATCTGGTTTAAAATTGTTTGCATATATCACAATATTGATTTGTTTCTGTGGTAGTTTTGAATTTGTTGAAGATGGAAAAAAGTACTTATTATCTGTCAAATTTTTATGACACTCCAAACTTAACAACAATGAGGTAAATTTGTTATTATATTTTAGTGATCTTTTATGTTCTAAAAGATATATCTAATGCTATATTTGGCACAGTACTTCACAGCTAAGAGATTGTACCAGTTTATTGAAGAGATGAATTATTACATAAATTAAGAAATTTTCTAAATTTTATTTAGATACATATTTAGTATTTAGTGGTTAAATGTCATTGTACTTTAAACAGTCAGAAGTAGCTCAAGAATCAACATGTTTCTCATTCTCCAAATTCACTTACATTGATATGATTTTGATGTGCATTTGATCTGTTGGTTTACTTTTTATTTGGGAGGCAGGGTCCTATCCTATGGCATAGGGTTGCCTCTTCCTCATCACAATCCGTTTTTCTCAATCTCTGGTCTACCAGATAAAAGTTTTATGTGACCAACTTGATTTCTGAATCCCAAACTATTTCATAAAGCTATAACTCATTATTATAGCTATATTATGAATAAAGATAATATGAAATAAAGATTATAAAAGATGTACTAACTTATATCCATAAACACAGATGTAACCATGGAAGTAAGTGTGGAGAAAAGGGGTAAAATACTTTATCGTGATAATCAGTTTCCTAACTATTTAAATAGTGTTCATTTTTACAAAACAATTACTTGGAAATTCATCATGTGCCAAATAATTTTTACTTTGAACAGTTTAACTTCCTTTAAACCTAAATAGAGTTCATTTATGAAAATGTATATTGAGAAGATACACCCAAGTACCACTTCTGAATTATTAATTTTGGATAATTTTAAATCATAATAAAAATATGTACCATATCCTAGAAAATACACTTTTGTCAGCAACAAACTGAAATCAAGAAAAATATTGAGATGTGTAGATCAGTGTACCAGTATTTTTCCCAGTGGACCTGGCTCCCTGTTCCTTTGTTATAAAGCTCTGCTGGGGCAGACTGCAGGTGAGGCTGGGTCCAGAATGTTGGGGTATATAGGATTATATAATGATAGTCAGCTAATAGTTCTACCTTCTATAAACATTCTCAATCACCTTAACTCTCAACAAATTCCATTTATACTTGCCTTGGGAAGGAACAGGCACATACAATTGTTCTTCATCAACAGGAGAGCCTCAATGAGCAACATCTGTAAAATGACTCACAAATGGAAATGGAAACACCAACAGAGTGTTACTATTATTATTCAAATGTTAACTTGGAAGAAGCTGAAAATAAGCTGGTAAGTAAATGGTATAAGGAAAACAATTCAGTTTTAACATTTTTAAATTCTCTAAGCACTTGCAAAAAATATTAATCATGACATTTCAGTTTTAACCTGGCATCTGTTGACTTACACACTGTTTTAATTGTTCTAATTGCTTTATTTAATCACCATTTACAAGTTTATTGATAGTTAATTTAATTTAATTATAGTTGATTAAATCTTCATCTTAACTCTTTCAGGTCAAAGATAGCTGAAGGCAAGTAAAAGACATAATTTATACATGAGTTCATCTACTTTCTGGTAGTCTAAAATTTATTTTGATCTTAAGTAGGTAGTCTTAAGTATTCAGAATAAATAATGTACATATATAAAGTGATATATAAAACTTTGTCAGAGAAAGTCAATACAGTCTTGTGGCAACTAAAGTTAATTGACCAAGGCTTATATTCTAACTTCTGTGCCTTGAATACAATAAAGAATATAAAAATGTTTTACAGCCTTTGAATTATGAATTTGTTTTATTTTGCAAAGAAATGTGATAAGACCTTAAGAACATGAGAGATATCTAATGCTGTGATTACAAAACAATTAGAAAGTGAAATTTCCCCATAAAATCATCCAGCAGAAATCAATGTGCACGATAGTCTCAAAATTGCAGTGCTGACTTCTACAGGTGTAGTTTACCTGAAAAAAGCACTTATCTGAGTATGTATACATGTGTGAGATTGGAAACATTCAGAAGTTTGTCTTAAGTGACTGAAAACAAATTAGTACAATGTTATCAGAATAGGGTTGTATAGTATGCCTTTTGCCAAATTTAGTATACATTTAAAATATACAGTTTGTATTGGGAGAAAGATATTGGTGGCTAAATGAAGAAAGCATAGATGAACCATGTATATTGTCATGTTTATTTTGCTCTGTATATATAATCTCATTTTCACTCAATATCTGGAATATGAATTAAATTTTGTGATATGTTATCAGATTTTTCTTTTTTAATATCAGACATTCAGTATCAATAAACCTATTTCAGGAATGAAATCTAAGCACACATATCTGAACCATAGGCAAAAGGTTGATTATACTTTTATATCATCATTATTTAAGCAGAGTTATTGAGTATATTATTCATTTAAGATCCTCATAAGGTTAACTTAAAGTATTTTAAAAGAATAAAGCACTGTGAATTGTTAAGATTTTATGAAATAATATGAAAAATCTTTTAAATGATTGATTATATCTATATTATATACTAAATTCAGATCATTTACTGAATTTTAAAACAGATAATTAGTGTAATTAATATAAAACAAACTCAAAAACTATTAGAGCATTTTTAAGCATTTGACCTCAGCTTATTTAGTCATTTATAAAAGGCTGAAATATAACAAGTAAATAACAATTTTTCCTCACTCATATAATAACTGGGCGGGAGATTAAGACTTTTGGATGATTTCATTATTATTATAGAAAAAAATTATGCCCAAATGTTAGAGATTCTTGGAACAAGTATGCTCAGAACTCATGCAGGCATCCAGAAGAGAAAAAATTCAGATTCTTGAAAATTCAGTCATTTAGCCAAAAATACACACATCTATACATATAGATTCAAATGTTTTAACATTGCATACATATATAGTTTTAGGAAAATAGGAAAAATATTATAAGATATCTTGCACTGGGTCTTTAACTGAGTATTAATGTGATTCTAGTGTACCTTAAGAATAATTGAGAACCCTTCTATATATTATTTTGCTTTATTGAGAGTCACTAATCTAAAAGCATGTGATAGAATACAGAAATACTAAATCTATTGAATATAGACCTATTCCAAAAAATCCAGTTACATTTGCTCTTGAAAGAGAGACTAATACAAAGCTAGGGTTTCAGATTCAATATGTGGCAGAGCTTCCAAGATACTTTCTAGTCAGATACTAGTCAGATACTTAAAATGTTCTAGTAAAAATAGAACATTTTAAATACAGATGAAGGAACCAATGTACAACTCCCAAAACCATAGTGATAAAGAGATGAATATAAAGTATATGGTGAATAAATGAATCTGGTATAGAAAACAATGTGGGAGTACTGTAGGAGCTAAAATTGTTGCAAAGTTTTGTTTGTTTTTGTTTTTTAAGTGTGTGTATCTCTGTATTAAGAAAAATAATGAAAAATCTATTTAAATATGTTGGCATGCACATGTATTCCTAATACTGGCGATATTGACGTAGGAAAACTGCAATTTGCAGCCAACCTAGACTACAGCAAGATTCTATCTCAAAAAAGCAAAGAGAAAAATAATGAAAATTTGACAGAAAATAAAATGCTGTAGAAGTGAGTATTTTCCCAATTTCTCATAACTACGTTCTCTGTCATCATTCTCACTAAAATTTTTCATTATTTTTCTTAATACAGAGATACACACACTTAAAAAACAAAAACAAACAAAACTTTGCAACAATCTTAGCTCCTACGGTTCTGTCTCACAACTTGGTACAATAGGTATTATTGTTATTATACTGTGATGTTTCTCTGCAAGCAACTGATTTTGTATGAAATCATCATAATAAATTTTGCTATGTATATGCAATTTTAAGTTCCAGAAAAATCCTCATGAATTTTGTGTAATCCTTTTCTTACAAGTAGGATCAACAGATTCACATACTATTTCTGAAGAACAGGCATCTCTCTTTTAGTGGAGAAATCTCAGAAATGCAGAATTATTGTAATTTATCTCAGCAAGCACAGGAAGTAAATGGTGGATGAAAAATGAAAAATAATCTATAGTTATTTTGTCCATCATTGTTTGAAACAACACTAACATTGAAGGAATGGGTAGATGAGAAATGACTTGAAACTTATTTTTAAAATATGCCTTGAAATTTTAGCAAGCTTCAGTTCTTTCAAAGACTATTAAATTTTCTTTTATTTTTCTACTAAAATAACTTAATCAGAAAAATTATGCTAAATTTTGTTTCAAAGTAATGAGAAAATTGAAAAATTTTGATGCAAACAACTACAACATTGTTGCTATTCTCTTTTCTGTTGTCTCTTGTCAGTGTCTTAGCAGAAAAGCTTTTCTTCTGCAGATTCATATAATTTCAGTCCTTGCTTCAAAAGATTTGTAAAAGAAAGAAAAACTACAAGCAAGCAAATAATCAAAAACAAAGTAACAATCAGAAAAGGAATTGGGAGGGGTGAGTCTAGCAAGTTGTACTGTCAACAACCTGTAGGTGCCTGGGTGCACTGAGAGCCCCTACCAACCTATGGCTGAAACTTTGTAAGGAGCCAGAACACCTACCAAGAGATAAGGAGATGCCAAAGTCAGAAAAGGATAATTTTGTCCCTGTATTCTTTTAAGTTTGGCTGAATAAACAACAAAAAAAATCACCAAACACATAAGACAAGTTACCTTGAAGTTGTTATAAATTCTTGAGAACTTAAACTATTATTATCAGAAGGATAAGTATAGATGGAAGTTCATGCCCTGCCCAGTTTCACAGTCATTTAGTCCCAATGAAATATATGAAGGCTAATATTAATTATAAACTGTTTGACCTATTAGGTCAGGGTTATTATTAACTAGCTTCTACACCTTAAATTAACCCATAATTCTTGTCTATGTTTAGCCATATGTCTCGGTACCTTTTCTCAGTTAGGTATTCTCATCTTGTTTCTTCTGTATCTGACTGATGACTATTTCTCTGACATTCTTCTTCTTAGAATTCTCCTAGTTTGTCACCTGCCTATACTTTCTGCCTGGCTACTAGTCAATCAGCATTTCTATATAGTTTTATATATTTTAATTAAATAATTGAAAAAGTATTTTTTCTCATTTTGCACACCAATTTCAGTTTCCAATCCCTCCCTTCCTCCTGCTCAATCCACCTTACCCCAAACCCACCCTCCATCCACTCCTCAGAGAGTGTAAGGTTTTTCATGAGAAGTCAACAAAGTCTAACACATTTCTTTGAGACAGGACCATGGCCCTTCCAACTATATCTAGGCTGACCATGGTATTCTTCCAAAGAATATGGGTTCCAAAAAGCCATTATAAGCAGTAGGGATAAATCCTGGTCTCACTACCAGTGGCTGCACAGTCCATCCCAGCCATACAACTGTTACCTACATTCAGAGGGCCTGGCTTGGTTACATGCTGGTTCTACCACTGTCAGATTTGAGTTGATTAGTTCCAATCAGCTCAGGTAAAATGTTTCTGTGGGTATCAGTATCAAGGCATTGACCCCACATATTATCACTCCTCCCTCTCTTTGACTGGACTTAGGAGTTCAACCCAGTGTTCTGCTGTGGATTTTAGTATCTGTTTCTGTTAGTTACTGGATGAAGGTTCTATGATGACATTTAAAGTAGTCAACAATCTGAGTACAGGGGAAAGCCAGTGTAGGTACCCTCTCCACAATTGCTCAGGGTCTTAGCTGGGGTTGTTCTTGTTCGTTGTTGCAGTTGCTGTCTGTTTCTTAGGGAGCCACTCTTGGTCTGCTCTGTGAAGTCACTATCTGTGCCTCAGGGAGCTGCTGAGGTCTCCGAGAATGTGTGGATATGAGGCTAGAATGGGACTTGTAGATTACAGTGTCTGATCAGTGTGGGGAGAGGTGGAGAAAAAGCCTGCTGCCTGGCTAGTAAAGCTGAGGCAGGTAGGAGAGGGGCCTGGGGTTTTGCACTCTTATCAAGGGTCAAGAGACTGGGGTGTCCAGCTGGAGAATTGGTCACTCACCTCTTGTACCACTGTGTGTGAGAGATCCTGTGAGGTTCTAAGTGGGGTTTGGGGCAGAGTGGGACTTGTAGCTTACAGGGTCCAATCCTCAGCACTTAATTTAGCTATTATGAGTGACAAATCTTTACAGTGTAATAAGAATATAATAAGTTGAATATTAAAAAATGAAAAGTAGATTAAAATTTGAAGAATAAAAACTGCTTTTGATGATGCATTTTCTTTATAAAAGAAGCAAGTTAATATAGTCTGAAATGAATTCATGTTTGAAGCTAAATATTGGAAAGAGAGTCAATGAGAATTGAAAGTCGTGTGGGCCAGGGTAGAAAAAGTAAAAAGTTACTGGATAACAGCTATGGGTGAGAAGTGAAGAGGGAAAAGGAGAAATGAAAAGAGGATTGTGCAAACAAAATACATATAAAAACACTGTAACAGGGGTATTTGGTGGCTTATGTCCTGGAGACATATGCAAGTGAATTTCTATGAATTCAGTTTGCACTAGAAAGTTCTAGAGAAGCCAGCAATATACAGTGAAATAACTGTGTCTTTAAAACCAAGACAAACAAACAAAATCCTAAAACATAACAAGACATACCAGCTGTGTAGTACTTTAATTTAATTTTAAAATAAAATAACAATCATATTTAACATATTAGATTACTGCAAGAGAGATAATTAGGCTTAAATTCAGATTGGATGAAATTGTCATTTTAGTGCCCTTCAGCTAAAACAATATACCCTGCAAGACCATGAGTAACAAGGATAAATAAAAGATATGCATTATTTTGCAAGTTCAGGTGTAATAGTCAATAGGATCAAGGGTATTGAAAGAGGTTTCTGTCACACCTGGTACTGCAGCCATTCAGTTCCAAAGAAACACACAAAGACCTATATTAATTATAAACTGGTTGGCCCTTTAGCTTAGACTTCTTAATAATTATCTCTTACATCTTGCATTAACTCATAATTGTTGTCTGTGTTAGCCACATGGCTTGGTACTTTTAACTGTGAGGCATTCTTATCTTGCATCCTCTGTGTTTGGGTGATGACTGTATACTGAGCCTTTCCTCTTCCCAGAATTATCCTATTCTGGTCACACCACCTATACTTATTTCCAGGCTACTGGTCAATCAGTGTTTATTAAACCAATACAAGTGACAAATCTTTAGAGGGTACAAGACCATTGTCCCACATAATGAGGTTGTAACTATTCATTAAATAAAGCCCAGTGCATTTCAAAATTGTGAAAGCCTACATAATGTGTTGTCTGCTTACAATAAGATAGGTAGGACAAAAATGAAAGAGAAAGTATATAGAAAACATTAGACATACTACCAAACATGTTATAATTTAAATGAAATTACAAGTTATTAGAGAGCACTTTAAAGTAGAATATAGCAAATAAAATTTCAAGATACATAGGGTACAGTTAGAACAGAATCTACTGAGAAACTATAGATATAATACTTATTAGATAATAATACTTATTGTTTATATTAGTCAGGGCTTTCAAGGGTAAAAAAACAATAAAGTAAAAATATGTCAGAGCAGGATGTATTGGATTGGTTTATACAATAAGGTGTGGATAGTCCAACAGTGACTGTCTTCATGTTGGATAGACTAAAAATTTTGTAGCTGCTCATTGCTGGATGTTGGTATCTCAGCAATCTCAAACTGCTGTAAGTCAATGTCACTTCTTCATTGCACATTGGAAAGCTGAATAAGTTGGGCTCTAGCTGTGGGACCTCCTTCAACCGACAGCCATTAAGAGTATTCTGCAAAGATGGGCAATCCTCAACCACTTCAAAGAACTGTAGAATATGGCATTTAAATAACTTAGGGTTCTGTTGACATGAGACACGATTGCTCCTGGCAGCACTGAGCTGTTCACTAGAGAATATTGGATACTGAAGGGAAGGGAGAAGTCACAATATAATCCCACACCAGTTCAGAATTATTAATAATAAATTCTTATTTATTTAAGGGAAAGTTACAGATCACTCTCCTAGATAACATTCTTCTGAATTAACAGGAACAGAGTCTAGAAGCTGGAGGTGAGAGCCAAAAACAAGAGAACAACTGCACACTTTACAGCTGCACTTACAGAATAAGAGACCATGCCCAAGTTGGCTGGTAAATGCTATTGGCTGAAGGAGAAAAATGTGCCCCCACAGCACCTCCCCTTTTGTTTAAATAAGAGAGTTCCAAACCCAATATAAAAATATACAGTAGGGATAGATATCAAGTATAATTAGAATTAAAACCAGCATAAACAATATTAAGCAAGGAAAGTATGCTAAATGTTTTAATAAACATTCTATCCTAAGGAGTTTAAGTCTTGTAAAGTAAAAGGCTGGGCTAGATCATAAGAGAACAGTAACTATGACTATCTAATCTTCAACCCAATCAGAGCCCTAGAAGGGAGATAATATTACTTGGGCAGGCAGGAAGTGTAATCAAGCAGCTTCCAAAGTGAGCAATATATGACGAAGACAATTAGCTACCTGAGCTGAAGTCTCATTTGCAATGTTAAAGCAGCCATCTTTGGCTAAGGCCTAGCATAAGTGACAGACCATTTTGAGAGGCAGAAAAAATTTTAGAGCCATCTTATCATGGCTTGGCAAGATTTGACAGCCTTTTTCCTTGTGTCTTGCTTATCCATTTCTGGATACCATGTACTTTGTCAGTGGTTGAGGTATGGGCAGTTCCTTGCCCCAAAGCCAATGGTGTCAAGAAGAAAACAAATTCTGAGTGGAGTGTCTTCGGTGATCAACATTCTCTCAGGAGTAGATTGGTGCTGTCAGGAGCAATGTCTCATGTCAATAGAACCCTAAGTTATTTAAATACAATGTTCTATAGATCCTTGAAGTGAAGTGCTTGAAGATTACCTATCTAGACAGAATACAATCTCCATATATCTAAAGAACCTAAGTGATCTGATTGTAAGTATAACAAACATGAACAACTATTAAACTCTAATACCTGTATAACTTAAACACTAAAACTTCATGTCAAAGTATTAAATAATCTGTAAGCAAATGTGCAACAAATGAGGACAATGACCACAAAATGTAAACAATGTATAAGTATTTTGATCAGATATAGAAGTAATATATAATGAAATATGAAAATATATCCTAAAAGTTGTATCAATGTATAAAATGTCCTAAACAGAGGTAGAAAAATGCATACATACTATCTGACAGAAAAATTTTGTATAGGTGTACAAATAATGAAAATGAAATAATAAATATAATTTGAACTTGTATCAATATAAAAAACTATACCAATGTAAATTATTCATAAATAATAGCTCAAAAGTATTCACTCTATTACCCACTATTATTATCCCTTTTTTTGAACAAACATAGTTTTCACCCCATACCTCTTTCTAGTACAAGTAATAATCAACAAACCTAAATAGTGTTCCAAACACTAAGGACAAAATTTTGGGGGATGGGGGCATGGTCCTCTAGAATTGCTTCCTGCTATAATGGGGGCAATATTCTCTTAATGGGATCCTGCAAATTAAAGTGATGGTTAAGTTTCAAAATTATTGTCTGGTATAGTAGCAAATGATTTCCAAGCAGACAATAGGGGTTTTTTCGAAAGTTCTTATTTGGCGTTCTGGCCAGAACCTCATGAGAAGGTGCACCATTTAAGCAGCTGGTACCCAAAATCCGGTCTTATAGTAGCACTATCAGCATCACGATATCATCTCAACCAGGTGGAGTTGTTGCTGTGGAGCCACATTGGTGGAGCCCCATCTTCTTTCTGGAAACTTCAAAGATTACTGCAGGAAAATGATCTGTAGGAAACTCTATTGTTCATCGTGGAAAACAAACATTATTCATAGTGACATACATTCAATAAAGAATATGATATAGATATAGATACATAGAGAAAGTAAAATTTTTCCTAAAGTCTTCCTTCTATCCCAGTCCAGATGGCTCCTGACATGAGACAGAAATTCTGAAAGTACCTTTTAAAAGCACGCTTGCATTTAGAGAAGTACAAGCCATTGTCCAATTCTAAAACCAGCTGAATATAGTTTTATATATAATGTTATATAGTTATATAAATATATATGTGTATGTATATATATATATTTAAATGTATGTGTATCCAGTGCCTGACCTCATAATCCATATTCCGTTTTCTAGATGATCCCTAGTGGATAGTTATTTTTCTTTCTGACAGCATTCAAACATTCAGGGTCTCTTGAATTTTTGAGGGTGTCTATTTTCCTGTAAAGAAAAGATCAGAACCCTGCCCCAAACCTATATGCTTTCCTTACCACCTGTATGGTTATCGCCGTTGTGGATGAGCTGTCATTTCTCCTTTTCAAGAGGGCTCCTCTTTTCAAAGCAAATATTTATTAGTTTTCATGGTATCCATAGTATTTCTTCTTCTGTGAAAACATAAGCCTAACCCCTTCTCCTGATTTCATATCCTCGTTTCCATTGTGAAGTCAACACATCCTTGAAATCAACACTGGTTGATTCAATTCAGAAGTTTTTTTCCACTGTACAATGCCTCACTGCTGCTGCTGTTCCTTTCTCACTAGTGTTTTAAAAAATCAAGGATAATAAAGCATTATGCAATCTATTTCTGGGGGTATTATCCATCCCTTTCTGTTTATTCAGAATATCCTTTATATTATGACTTGACCTTTCTATAATTGCATGATCAGCAGGATTGGGAAGTATACCTATAATGTGCTTTATATTTTAATATACAAAAATCATTTTCATTTTTAGATACATATGCTGGACAATTGTCTGCCTTTATTTGTGCAGAAATTCCCATAATGGCCATAATTTCTAATAAATGTATGATTACTGAATCAGCCTTTTCCAAGATCAAGTTGGTTGCCCCTCAAAAACCTGAATATGTGTCTATGGTGTGGCGTACATATTTTAGTTTACCAAATTCTGTAAATTGGAACATATCCATCTGCTGGATCTTATTCTTTTGAGTACCCTTTGGGTTTCTCCCTTCAGGCAATGGTGTACGATTATAGAAAAAGCAAGTAGAACATCTCTTTATAATCTCCTTAGCCTGTTCCCATGTAATAAAAAACTCTTTCTTTAAACCTTTGTTATGGACATAAATTTTTTATAAAATTATGAGGCCTGAAACACACTTCCAATCAATAATTGATCAATTTCTGCATTACCTTGTGCTAGAGGACCTGGCAGACCTGTATGGGATCTGATGTGTGTTACATATATAGGACAAAGCCTATTCCTGATTATGTCTTGTATCTGGATGAATAATGAAGTCAATTCAACATTATCTGTTATAAATTCAGTGGTTTCAATATGCAAGACAACTCTTTCTGTATACTGTGAATCCTTAACTATATTGAGAGGTTTTTTAAAATCCCATAGTACCATGAGAATAGCATATAATTCTGCCTTCTGGACAAAATTATAAGGGTTTTCTTCCACCTTACTTAATTCTTTTGATTTGTAACCAGCCATCCTTGATTTATTTACATCAGTATAAAATGGATGGGCTACAGTTATTGGTGCATCATGTACAATTTGGGGAAGAATCCAAGAAATTCTCTTTATAAGGTTAAGTCTATCGCTTTTGGTATAATTGCAATTAATTTCTCCCAAAAAATTAGCAAAAGTCCTTTACCAGGGTTCATTGTCTTCCCATAACTTTTTTTATTTTATCATAGTAAAAGTCACTATAATCTTTGCTGCGCCTATACCTGCTAATTGATGAAATCTCAATTTATCTTTTATAATTAATTTAGAAACCTTTCCCACATACATTGTCATTTTTTAACTGGGTTTATGTGGTACAAAAATCCATTCTAAGATAATATTGTCCCTCTGCATTAAAATTTCTGTAGGAGAAGTTCTGGAAGGAAATATGACTAGAATACAATTAAGATTTGGATTCACCCTATCCACATGTGCCTCCTGCAGTTTCTCCTCAACAACTGTCAATACTTTTTCTGCTTCAGCTGTTAATTCTCTGGGACTATTCAAGTATTTATCACCATCTAAGGTTTTGTTTAAATTAATTATTAGATCAGGTGTTATCCGAACAGTAGGTCATAGACTGAAAATGTCTCCCAATAATCTTTGAATTAAGAGTCCACAACTGGTCTCTCCTAATTTGTGCGTTTTGTGTTCTAACATTCTGCAAAACCATTCTGTAACCTAGGTAATTAACAAAATCTCATCTTTGAATCTTTTCAGGAGAAATTTGTAATCTCCATTTAGGCTAAACTTTCTTTACTTCTTCAAACATCCTTTCTAAAGTATCTGTATTTGAATCAGATAACAAAATGTCATCCATGTAATGGTACATTATAGGTTTAAGAAATTACTTATGTATTATTTTCAATGGCTGGCTGACAAAGTATTGGCACTGGGTGAGGCTATTTTTTTTAATATTCTTTTATTTTTCATTCAAAAAAATTTACACTTCCTCCCCTTCTCCCAGTCCCGTCCTGCTCCCCCACTAACCCTCCTCCCTCCCCCTAATTCCTTAAGAGGGGGCAGGGTCCCTGCCCTGCGGGAAGCCCAAGGCTCTCCCCCCTCCATCCCAGCCTAGGAGGGTGTGCATCCATATAGACTAGATTCCCAAAAAGCTAATACATGCAGAAGAGATAGGTCCCAGTGCCATTATCATTGGCTTCTCAGTCAGACCCATTAGCAGCCACATTCAGAGATTCCAGTTTGATAATATGCTCATTCAGACCTGGTCCAGCTGGATTTGGTGAGCTCCCACTAGATCAGGCACACTGTCACGGTTGGTGGACCAGCCTCTCCCCATCCTGATTTCCTTGCTCATCTTCTCCCACCTTCTGCTCTTTGACTGGAGCTTGGGAGCTCAGTCCATTGCTCTGATGTGAATGTGGGTCTCTGTCTCTATCTTCATCCATCGGACGAAATTACTATGGTGATGATCAAGATATTCATCAATGTGACTATGGGACAAGGCTAGATCAGGCACCCTCTCCTCTGCTGCCCAAGTACCTAGCTGGGGACATCCCTGTGGACACCTGTGATCCCCTCTAGACTCAAGACTCTTGCCAATCCTAAAATGATTCCCTTAATGTAGATATCTTATTCCCTTCTTCAATATCCACACTTCCTCAATCTCCACCCTCCTACTCCCCCAAGCTCTCCCCAGTCCATCCCTTCTCCCTTCTCCCTCCCTCCCTTTCACACCACCACCCCTACCTACTACCCTATTCCCATTCCCATGCCTCCACCTTTTGCCTGCAATCTTGTTTGGTTCCAATTTCCAGGAGGAGCTATATATGTTTTTCTTTGAAAAATAATCCCTTCACCATATAATAATCAAAACAGAAAACATACAGAATAAAGAAAGAATACTAAGAGCTGCAAAGGAAAAAGGCCAAGTAACATATAAAGGTAAACCTATCAGAATTACACCTGACTTCTCTAAGGAAACCATGAATGCCAGAAGGTCTTGGATAGATGTGCTGCAGACACTAAGAGACCATGGATGCAATCCCAGACTACTATACCCAGCAAAGCTTTCATTCACCATCAATGGAGAAAACAAGATATTTCAGGATAAAAACAAATTTAAGCAATACATTGCCACAAACCCAGCCTTACAGAATGTACTAGAAGGAAAACCACAACTAAAGGAAGCAAACAACACCCATAATAACACAGAAATCTAACAGCCCTCCACTAGCACAACTCAAAGAAGGGAAACACACAAACTCTACAATCCCCCCCCCCAAAAAAAAAGAACCGCAGTTAATAACCTCTGGTCATTAATATCACTCAATATCAATGGACTCAATTCACCTATAAAAAGGCACAGGTTAAGAGAATGGATACGAAAACAGGATCCAACATTTTGTTGTTTACAAGAAACATAGCTCAACCTCAAAGACAGACATTATCTCAGAGTAAAAGGTTGGGAAAAGGTTTTTCAATCAAACGGCCCTAAGAAACGAGCAGGTTTCGCTATACTAATACCGAACAAAATCAACATCAAATTAAAATCAATCAGAAAAGATGGAGATGGACATTTTATACTCTTAACAGGAATGAAATCTCAATCCTGAATATATATGCCCCTAATATAGAAACACCCACATATGTAAAAGAAACATTACTAGAACTCAAAGCACACATCAAACCACACACACTAATATTGGGTGGGGTGAGGCTATTGAACATTCCCTGTGGAAGGATGGTCCATTGATATCTCCTAGTAAGCTGAGAATTATAATTTGCACTGTGAAGGCAAACTTTTCTCTATCCTTTTCTTTTAAAGGTTTACTGAAGAAACAATCCTTTAAATCAATAACTTTGAGAGACCATCCCTTTGGTAACGGAGAAGGCAGAGGAATTCCAGATTGTGGAGGGCCCATAGGTTGAATAACCTTGATGATAGCTCTAAGATTTGTCACCGTTCTCCATTTTCAAGATTTCTTTTTAACAACAAACACAGAATTCCATGGGCTTGTAGATTCTTCAATATGTTGAGCATCTAGTTGCTCTTGTACCAGTTGTTCTAAAGCAACTTTTCTTCAGCTAGGGGCCACTGTTTAACCCACATTGGTTTCTCAGTTAACCATTTTAAAGGCAGGGCCGTTAATACCTATGAAGGTGCATCAATTGCTTTGTGGTTCTTGTATAGTCTGAATGGCTGGTGACCATCCTCTATAATATCTTCTAATATTTCCCCTCAAACATAAGTTTTTGGGGTTGCAGGAATGTTAATATGGGTATTCCATTGTTTCAATTGGTCATGACTCCACAAATTCACTGCTATATTTGCTACAAATGGCCTCAGTCTTCCTCTCTGTCCTTCTGGGCCTAGGCATTCAACCCGTCTTGTGCTTTGTTTTGACTGAGATAAGGTTCCAATTCCTAGGAACTGAATATTTACCCCTTGTGAATGCAAATTCGAATGCCAAGATTCTGGAGTAATGATATTTACATCCACACCCATGTCTAACAAGTTTTCAATAAAATTGCCATTTGTATATACTCTTAGCTTTGGTCTTTGATCATTTATAGAAGTCTGCCAGAATATATATTTCCTGTGTCCTACTGGAGTTTTTGATTCATCCTCCACATTTATTCCATCATTTAGACCAGTATTGCTTTTTTCAGTAGTCATTGAATTTATTACTTTTCCTGGTGAGACAAATTCTCCACAGTAACTGGGAATGACTGGACCATGTTCATCATGGTAGCCCACAAGAGGCCCCCCATGGCTTTTCCTGATGGTATCTGGTTGCCTTGTCTATCTTTCATTGACTTACATTCATTGGTCCAATGTCGGCCTTTGCCAAACCTCCTACATATACCTGTAGGCTGAGTCCACTTATTCCTGCCATTCCCAGAGGAGACATTATTCCTAGGAGTCCCCTGTCTACAATCCCTTCTTAGATGTCCTGTTCTACCATAATTAAAACATTTGGTATTTTGATATCTTCTCTTACCATGAGAAATTGCTTCTCCTACCCAAGCTTCAGTACCATAGTCAAGTGTCTCCCATGCCCAAGAAGGCTGGTATCTTAAATACTATTGGCTGAAGAAAAAGAATGTGCTCCCACAGCAATGAAGGTACTCCATGTGGAGATTGTTTTCTTCTTTGCAATACTAGCCTTAGGGCAAAGAACTCCCTATTCCTTGACCACTGACAAAATGCATGCTGTTTGGAGAGTACAAGTGGGATACAAGAAAAAAAAGTCTTCCAAACCTTGCCAAGACAAGGTAAAATGGTTCTGAAAATTTTCTTACCTCTTAAAATTGTCAGTTACTTTAGGCCTTAGCCAAAGTTGGTTGTTCCAATGTTCCAAATGAGACTTTGGTTGATTGCCCAGGTAGTCAGTTGTCTGTGTCACTTGTTGCATATTTTAGAAGTTGCTTGATTGCATTTCCTGTTAACTCAAGTAATATTTTTGCCTTGAGTCTCAGGTCTTCGATGGAGTTGAAGAAAAGATAGTCATAGTTACTTTTCTTTCATGATTTGGCCAATCATTTCTAATACGAGACTTAGATTCCTTAGGGTAGGATTATTATTGAAACATTTAGCATATGTTTCTTGCTTGATATTGTTTATTCTGGTTATAATTCTTATACTTAAAATTTGTTCTTATTTTATACAGTTTTGTATTATGCTTAGAACTTTCTTTTGTAGACAAAATGAGGCGGTACTGAGTGAACTCCTTCAGCCAATATCTTGTAACAGTCACAAACCCACAACCCTGAGATTAAGGGTCCCATGCTCTACTGACTGAGCTATCCGGGCTCCTTATGAAGCTTTCTAGAAACTTGGGAAAGACACTGCTTTGCCTGGACTCCTTGATGTTATTCTGTATGAACTGGACATGCAAGACCGAAGAAAAATGATTGCTGAACTTGTCTAAAGGTGAGACAGTCCTTCAGGAATTCCTGCTTCATAAAAGAGTCTGACAGAAATTTTGCAGGACACAGGAGAAAATGACTGACAAACTGCAAATATAAGTGGAACTGTCTTTGAAATTTTTTGCTTCATGGAAATGTCTTCCTGGTATTATGGGTCTACAGGCTGAAGATGAATGCTGCAATAATACAGAAGAACTGTGGGTGACTGTCCAGGCAGCAAAATGTCTCTGTCAATTCTAGAGTTTTGGAATTTCTTTACTGTATACTTCCTGTTAACTTAGGTAATATTATATCCTGGGGTCTTTGATGGAATTAAAGACTAGGTAGTTATGATTATAATTTTCCTTAGTTCTGGTTAAAGAATAAAGGAGACATACATATTGTAACTGTAATTCTTCCTTCATTCCTGTTTTGTTATATGTGATTTTACTATGTTAAATTTAAAACCTTCCTTTTTATTTAGACAGAAAAATGGAGGTGATATGAGATTCCCCTCTGAATGCTGTAAATATATTTTATTGCCATTGGTTATTTAAAAAGCTGCTTTCAGCCAATGCCTTAACAGTGTAAAACCAGGTGGGGACTACAGACAGAGATATAGAGAAAAAGTAGACAGAATCAAAGTGGCACCATGTAGCCACTAGAGAAGACAGATGCCTACCCAAGAACCTCACTGGTAAGCCACATGCCTTGTGGTAAAATAAAAAATAATAGAAATGGTTTAATTTAAGATGTAAGAGCTTGCTAGAAATATGCTAAGCTATTGGCCAAACAGAATTGCAATTAATACAGTTTATGTGATTAGTCCAGGTCTGGGCCAGTTGGGAAATTAATGAGCAGCCTACATTTACAGCCTCTCATTACAGAGAAGGATTGGTAGCAACAATAATCTAGATGAACTTTCAAGTAATATGAAAGCAAGCCTCAAAAAGAAAATAATGTTTCCTCAGCCCTTGTCTCATTTTGGCTGTAAAAGTTGGGGGAAGCTACACCTACAATGTAACTTCCCAAGCTACTTAACCTAATTAACAGCATTATTTAGGTGTGTATCAGACTGCATGTCTCATTGATAATTATAGATGCAGCAAAGTGTGGGCATCAAACTGTTGAATTTTTAACTCCTTATCAATAACTGCTTCAAGAAGCCCCTTATCCTTCCAACAAAATAAATTAGCTAATAGTTAAAGAGTTTTAACAAGCAAAAAGATAGTCTTTTCTCATTTGTTATGTTGTGTTCTGTGAAGATTTATGTCCATTTCTTAATTTGATGACTCTCCCAAATGTCACATGGCTGGGCACTATTACTGGATCTTGAGGTCTGATATACAATATTTCTGGAAATTATACAAGCCTTCCTTTTTTGTCTTTACTATAACATCTTTGATTCTCATTCTAAAGTTTATACCTTACTGTGTATTCTCCATGAATGGCTTGTAAATTATATAATAAAAAAGGATATTGGCTTATACATAAATTTTGATTCAAACAATTTAGAGGACAGTCCTACTCTCAAATAACATCCTTCCTAATTTGAGGTGTTAAAATGCTTCTTTCTCTAGATTTCAGCAGTTGTCATTTTTATTTCATATTATCCATTCTTGAAAGAATACTATAAAAATTATACTGACCTTCTCCACTTAGTATTACAGATATATGACATGAAGTCTCTGTTTATCCCCATACATATTACAGTATCCTCCTCATAGCTAGACTATGACCCCATTAAAGCAGTGATTCTCCTGCAGAGGCAGCTCAGTGTTCTGGAATGGGTGTAGCATTGGGTGACTTAATATATTATATACAGTAAGTATAAAATTTACATGTATAATAAGAAAAAGAACCAGGCATTAATAGTTTTGTTTATACTCTTTGGCAAACAAAATAATACTTGAGGTATAATCCTTGAAAAGAACTTCCCTGATCCCATACAAGCTGTACAAATGATGGATTTTTGCATATACATAAAGGCATAATAACTAAAGGAAGTTAATTATATGCAATAAGTAAGCTAGTCAAAAAGATGAGGAGTTGAATTGAGTAGTATCATGAATGAGAGATAACATTGCTGCTTGATGCTCTTAAAAATCAAATCCTTCATTTAAATTACAATTGATAACACTGATATATTTAATCTGCTAATAGTCCACCACTGATATACATCAGCAGTCCTGCATAGCTGTTAGATTGGTATTTATTATAGATATTGTTTATTGTTAATTTTCGCTTTCTCCAACTGCACCTTGTGTAATCTGTTTCTAAGTGCATGTTTCTGGCTCTTAAAACTAATTACAATAGAAATAGCATTTAGGACCCAGTATGTGGAACTGCATTATGTTTACCAGGATCTCTCTTCAGACAAGGAAGATTACAATTGCACAGTGTTACAGATGATTCAGTATTTCTTAATGTCAATCAATAATCTCTTCTTTAAAAAATTGTTTTCACAAATTACAGATAATTATACTCAGAAAGAAATATAGTTGAACAGTTAATAATTTAGTAGTTCAATCTTTGTTCTATATGGTGGTAGAAATAAACTCAGTAATGTTAAAACTTATCAAATTATGAACTTTGGAAACAGACATTAGCAACTACTAATTTTTTATCTATTTTTGAAGAAAGTTTTCAATTAAAAAATGTTTGAAATTTTAAGCATGGAATATTGAGTGAGAGTGCCTATATTAATGGAAGGAGTAGAAAAACCTAAAGGTATGAATGTGGATGTCTCAAAGCAAAGTAATGTTTAAGTATATTTGCTGTGCACATATTTTATTTATAGTGACTCTCAAGTTACAGCTCAATGGTTGGCCAATCTTTTTAAATTAATTTTTGATAAAGTTTTAGTGGTCCAAGACATGTTTGGATGGTCTTAAAATTTGATAAGTCAGAACCACTGATCACAATGGCTGCACAAGGGAACGAAAACATATTTTTTATTTTACCTAGGGTTCCTTTTGCATTGTTCAAAAAGTAGTGGGTTAAGTGCTGTGTCAAGATTAAAATACTTTAACTTTCTTACTTTGAGTTTATATAAAATAAATGTCCCTGTGTAAGTATCCTTCACAATAAATATTAACTGTTCTGGTGTTCTTGACTTGCAGCTCTCTTTAATTCTGAAGAGTAAAGTATTTGTTTGCCTATCCATAGCTACTTAACTTTTCATCTATCTATTAATATCAAGAAACTCTGAATAATTACTATTCATACAAGTGATGGAATTTAAAATCTGGCTTTCTTAGATCAGACAATATATGAAGAAAATTGACTGTGGAAGTGATTTGATTTAATAAAATCAAATTTCAGAATGCAAGTGATTTGATTTAATAAAATTCAACCAATTTTGAAAGAAATTTCACTCCCTTTTTCTCAATAGTACTTATACATTTTTAAAAATATACTTATACCCAGTTAGTTGCCAATATAGGATTTATTCTTGTTTAAAAACTCTAAATAAATTTCTTTTCTCATTGTACTATTGTGTTGTGTCTAACCTAGGAATGTAAATATTGTGTAAAATTTCTTCACTCTAAATTTATTTTGTCAAAGGTTCTTTGTACACTGCCATTAATATGTACATGTAAGCAAAAGTGCATAATGTCTTCATTCCATATATATAAAGAGATCTACTTTGTAGGCAACAGTAGACTTTATCTTTATTTGTATAGTTATTCTAGCTTTTCCCCCTTGAGTCCCATTGAAGTCAGACTATTCTACTAGCAATATATAATTAATGTGAACTATATCTCTCTTACATAATCTGATTTGATCAGACTTATCTCAGAAAGGTAATTGACACACTGAAGAAATATCAAACCTGGAATGAATGCATTTCAGAGATGAATTAGTGTTTAAGATTAGTTATTTTTGGTAGTAGTCTAGGTTAGTATCTGTGGTCGTTAATGTCTGCATAATACCAGTCTAGGATTTTCTGACTTTGATTGTTTCCACTGAAAAGTCTTGGTGTAATTCTAATACGTCTGTCTTTATATGTTACTTGGCCTTTTTCCTTTGCAACTTAATTTCTTCATTCTGTATGTTTAGTGTTTTGATTATTATGTAGTGGGGTATTTTTTCATTATTTTGTTCCAATGTATTTGATTTTTTGCAAGCTTGTATTTTCATAGGAATGTCATTCTTTAGGTTGGGAAAGTTTTTTTTCTATGATTTTGTTGAATATGTTTTCTATGCCTTAGCACTGGATTTCTTCATCCTATTATTCTTAGATTTGGTATTTTCATGTTGTCCCAGATTTCCTCGACATGCTAGCCCAGATTATTATATGCAGCAAAATTTTCAATTACCATAGACATCAAAAACAGAATATTACATGACAGAACCAGATTTAAACAGTAACTAGCAAGAAATTCAAACTTACACAAGTTATGCGAAGGAAAACTCCAACCCAGGGAAGTCAGCTCCACCTGCAAAAAACACAGATAACAAATAATCTCACAGTAGCAAATCACAAAGACTAAAAAGTCACACACAATAGCATCATCAACAACAAAACTAAAATAACCGAAACTAGCAATTGCTGGTCATTAATATCCCTTAATTTAAATGGACTCAACTCACCTATTAAAAGACATAGACTAACATAGAGTGGATAAAAATCCAGAATCCATCCTTCTGGTTTTGAAAAACAAACGTCCACCTCAAAGACAAACATTATCTCATAGTAAAGCTTTGGGTGAAATTTTCCAATCATATGGACCTAAGAAACAAGCTGGTGTAGCTATCTTCATAGCTAGCAAAATAGACTTCAGACTAAAATCAATCAAAAGAGACAATAAGGCACATTTCAAATAAGGACAATGACCTCAAAATTTAAACAATGTATAAAGAGGCATAGATGTATATTGTAATATGATAAATATGTCCTGAAGTTATATCAATATACAAAATATTATAAGCCGAAATAAACACAGACATGCATACAGTATGACAAAAATCTTTGCCTAGGTACACAAATATAATAGATGGAAATAGGAACATATATAATGTAATTTGAATTTGTATCAATATGCAAGAATCTATACCAATGTAAATGGCCTATAAATAATAGCTCACAAGTATTTACTCTATTACTCACTGTTATTAGTGTGAGTAAGCTCACATCAATCTGGATGAATTACCTTATTGACAGCCCCTAGACTTGAAATCATTTTTAATTTACCAGATTCATTTTAATAACAAGTACAAGAGAATTTTAAAGGCTGATTCATTCTTTAATATGGTGAGCGTCTAGTTGCTCCTGTACCAGCTTTTTTAAAGCCTGCAGTTTGTCTTTTGTTAAAGGCCACTGTTTAACACATATTGGTTACTCAGTTAACAATTTTAAAGGTAAGGGCATTGATACCTCTAAAGGTTTGTTAGTTACTTTGTGCTTTTGTCCATCCTGAATGGATGGTGACCTTTGTGTATAGAATCTTATAATATTTTTTTCAGAAATATAAGATTTTGGGACTATAGGAATGATGTGGGATTCCCCTCTGTATGCTGTGAATACCATTGGTTAATAAAGAAACTGTCTTAGACCTGTGATAGGATAGAATAGAGCTAGGTGGGGAAAACTAAACTGAATGCTGAAAGAAAGGAGGCAGAGTCAGAGAGAAGCCATGAATCCACAGCAGGATACAGATACTCTGGAACCTTGCTGGTAGACCACAAACCTCATGGTAATATATAAAATAAAGGAAATGGTTAAATTAAGATGTAAAAGCTAGCCAATATGTAGATAGAACAGATAAGCCAGGCAAAGGTTTAATTGTTACTGTCTCTGTGTGGTTATTTTGGGAGTCTGGGTAGCCAGGAAATGAACAAGCAACCTCCTACAACAAATTGACACTCCAACATGGTCAACTATATCCACATAAAATCTGAGAAATCTTGAAAAGTAATTCTAGACACACACATACACACACACTCACTCACAAAACAACAACAACAAAAAACAAAGTTTAGCCACGCCTTTTTTTCAGCTATCAGCTTGCCATAGGTCACTTAAGAGAGATCTTCCTGATTCAGGGGTAGCAGAAAAAAAAAAAAACACGCAGTTTCAAAACAGCAGCTTCCTATTTTGCCAGCATGAAGGAACAGCTCAGGCTCTTTGGGGAAGTTCAGCTATGGAGCACTTGAATGGGGTTTATGGGCCTGGGTGGTTGTATGCCCAATTAGGAAAGTAGCTGAGACCATGACACAGCTCAGTGCCCGCTGCCTGGGCAGGTGGCAGGCTCAGGTATGCTAGGAGTGCACAGGCAAGATTACATGGTGGATTCCCACTGCCATACACAGAGATATTTCCAGGCTGTGCAATGTTCTTCGTGGCATATTTAGCTATTACTCAGATAAAAAGAGTTTATGTGCTGCATGATCATTTTGAGTTAAACTACTGAATGAAGCTCCTACCTGGTGGTCCCAGAGCTAGTAGTAATGGTACCTCCACCATTTTGAAAGTGGAGAGAGGCAGAGCCAGCACCCAGGGCTGCTTCAACCAAGGTGATTATTATTTTAAAAGCTCTTCAAGACAGAGAAGGATTACAGATACACTAAACAACAGATTCAGATAAAAAGTAATAGAGTAAAAACAAACGAGCCATGTAAAGGTGAAATATACACAGAGTCTGCATTATATATATTATTGTGCTTTCTTTGATTTTTTTTTTTTACTGTGAATAAGCTAAGTACAGAGGGACATTTCATTTTATGGGCTGCTAAAGTAAACCAACATAGATATTTTAAAGGGTTCTTGACTTCAAAATTTGAGTCTAAGGATACATTACCTTTGAAAAGAGGTTCTTCTTTTGTTTTCACAAAGGATGAGAACTTGTGGAAGCCTTCCATACTAATGAGGTTTGTTGGACAAAGACTCCCTGAAAGGTCACTGTGAACACCACCAAAAAATTACTTTGCCCAACAAAAAGTAGGAAGAAGTTTGTCTATAAAGGTTTGTTTAGATTTCAAGAGGGATATGCTATAGAAATTTCCATTGGTAAGGATCTTGGTTTATTGATACAAATTTAAAGTCAATTTTGTTCTATGTATATTTCTGCTCTTGATTAAGGTATGTGTTTGTTCAGCTCATTTAAATATGTAATGTATAATTAAGAAATATAGGTTAATTCATAATCATCTGTAATAGTCATGCTTGCAGTCATGTTACTTAGATTTTCTAGATGTATGGAGATATAGTTCAGTTAGATAGGTATACTTCAAACCTTTCAGAGACCTTCAGAATATGGTACTTAAGGTGTTTTAAAAGCTTAAGACTGCATGGCAGTGAGACACATATGCTCCTGGCAGCATCAATTACTTCATGAGAATGATGGGCATCAAAAAGGCTCCTTATGGTGTTTGTTAGACATTTGGGCAAGAAACTGCTCTTGCCTGAACTGCTTCATGGTATGCTGTAAAAGCTAGACATGCAGGACCCACAGTGAAATGACTGCAGAACTTGCCTAAAGGTGAGCTGGTTCTTCAGGGTTCCTGCTATAAGAATGAGTCTACTAGATATTCTGCAGGACACAGAAAAATGTGATGGACAAACTGCCAATATAGGTGGAACTGTCTTTGAAATTTCCTGCTTCATGGAAAGGTCTCCTGGAAACTATGGATAGGCTAAACATGAATGCCCCAACAGTACAGAAAAACTTTGGGTGACTGTCCAGGCAGTGAAATATCTCTGTCAATTATAGAGTTTTAGAAGTTGCTTACAAAATACTTTTGGTTACTTAGGCTATATTATATCCTTCTGGAGTCCTTGATGGAGTTGAAGAGTATATAATTATAATTATAGTTTTCTTTAGATATTATGAAAAATAAAGTAGATATAAGCATTACAACTGTAACTTTTGCTTGATACCTTACCTGTTTGGTTGTATACAATTTTTCTATGTTAAAGGTAAAACCTTCCTTCTTATTTAAACAGATAAGGGAAGGTGATGTAGGATTCCCTTCTGTATGCTGTGAATAACATTGGTTAATAAAGAAAACGTCAGCTGGGCGGTGGTGGCACACAACTTAAATCCCAGCACTTGGAAGGCAGAGGCAGGCAAATCTCTGTGAGTTCGAGGCCAGCATGGTCTACAAGAGCTAGTTCCAGGACAGGCTCTAAAGCTACAGAGAAACCCTGTCTAGAAACACCAAAAAAAAAAAAAAAAAAAAGAAGAAGGAAAAAAGAAAAAATCTTAGGCCTTTGATAGGGTAGAGTAGAGCTAGGCAGGGAAAACTAAACTAAATGCTGGAAGAAAGGAGGCAGAGTCAGAGAGAAGCCATGGAGTTGCTGTGTAAGACAGAGATCAGAACCTTGCCAGTAGGCCATGAGCCTTGTCGTAAAATATAAAATAACAGAAATGGGTTAAATTAAGATGCAAAAGCTATCCAATAAGAAGTTAGCGGTAATAGGCCAAGCAGTGATTTAATTAATGCAAGTCCTGTGTGGTTATTTCAGAAGTCTGGGCTCCTGGGAAAAAAACAAGTGACCTCCTACAACACAGGAATTTTAATTGGGGTAATTCATTGCTCCAGCAGGTCACAATCCCATAAATATACTACACTATTAGCGACATATGACCTCAGCCTTTCTTTCTGTCCTTCTGGCCCCATGCAGTTAATCCTTCTCCTGTTTTGATATATTTGAGATAGGGTTTCAATTCCCAGGAATTGAACATCTGCCTCTTGATGAGGCCAAATTGGATGCCAGATTTTGGAGTGATGATATTATATCTGCACCCATGTCTATCAAAACTACAATTACACTGTCATTTATATGCATTCTTAGCTTGGTCTTTGATCATTTATAGAAGTCTGTCAGAATATACTTTTTTATTTTTTACTGGAATTTTTTATTTATCCTCCATGTTTATTTTATTATCCATAAAAGTTTTTTTTTTATAAAATCCTCTGGATTTTTTAATTTTCCTGGTGTGATATGTCCTCCACAACGACTAGAAATGACTGGACCACTTTTGACTTGGGGGCCTGTGAAAGTAGTTTCCCCATGGTATCAGGTTGCCTTGTCTGTCTTTTGTTGACCTTCATTTCTTGGTCCTATGTCGGCCTTTGCCACATCTACTACATAATCCAAAAGGTTGATACCTTCTATTTTTGCCATTTTCAGAGGACAAATTATTTTTAGAAATTTCTTGTCTATAATCCTTTTTTAGATGTCATTTTCTACCACAATTAAAACATTTTGTAATTTGATGTCTCTTCATTCTTTTTAGAAATTGCTTTCCTACCCAAGATTTATTATTATAGTCAAATGTCTCAATGTTTATTGTATGCAGGATACATTTATCCATTGGTGCTGATCTAACCATTAAAGAACCAAGTATCTTTTTGTATTCTAAGTTGTCATTTTTAAAAGCCAGAGATTTAATCAGTACTCATCTAGCTTTTAGGTCTGTTACTCCTATTTGCACAGCCTTAGTTAGTCTTTGTAAAAAGTCATGAAAGTGTTTTCTCTGGCCCTGTTTAACTCTGGTAAAAGATTTAATTTGTTTTCCAGGTTTTTGAATCTTGTTCCAAGCATTTAATGCTGCTTTGTGGTACAGGGACAATATTTGTTCATTTTAATGAACTTGAGCCTGTGGGTTAGCATAAGTGCCCTCAGCAACAATTTGATCTTGGGAAGTCTCAAGTCCTTCTGCTTTTCCCTGTTGTTTTAAAATCTTTGTCTCTTCACAAATAACATTTCACAGTAGTTGTGGTCCATCATCCAGGACTGCTGAAACTAACTGAAGTCAGTCGTGTGGGGTACATTATTGCTAGAAGCCTATGTCCTTGTCATCTCTCTAACAAATGCTGACTGCAAACCATAAGAAGGTCTTTAGAGCAGTTGAGTTAAGAGGTAGGCTTGCCCAATGACCTGTGCTGCCACTTTTGAATTAGTATGGGGGAGAGATTTCTCTGTTCCAATTTATCTCTTTGGGGGAAGGAGAGGAGCTGTCGAGCTGACATGCCTATTATAAAAAGCTTTTAAGTAAAACATTTTAAATTCCATTTTCTGCATATCTCTGAGCATTTGAGAACTAACCATCTATTAGGTATATCAGAGCAGATAATCCTTGCCACAATTCATTTGCCGTAAGCACACAGAGGAGAGTAGTTAAGGCCTATCCCTGCAATTAACCACATCAGTACTTAACATGAATATAACCAAATAACTTGATGGTTTATAACATGACCCTTAACTTGTATTTTTTAACTGTCTACAATATGTTAGCAGCTTTCATAAGACTAGGACTTTATATTGCATTCCTGTCAGATATTGTCTTAAAAATAATTGTTATGAATTGAAGCATTTTTAGTATCAGAGTAAAACCTTTTAATTGTAGATGATGTAATTCAGTAAAGAAACCAAGGTAACCATTCCTTGAGCAATAACAGGACACGTTTGTATCAAACTGAGAGGTTTCCTGAGAGAGAAGGAAAAGTGATAAGGGAAAGATCCAAGGGCCAAATGAAAACAGGAGAAAATGGGATTGTTAGTTAATATGTGGGTCATGAGCAGGGAATGAGGGAACAAAGAGACCAGCATTGCCCTTGACAGGCCATGGGAACATCTGTCCAAATGGTTAATATTGAAAAAGTACCCTCTTGTGGGGAGGGGGATAACAAGGTATTTTATTATAGAACATATTATTTATCAAATATATGTTATTTATTCATATCTTTTAGAGACTTAGCATTAAATACTTGGAAAAGACATAAGTACTTAGGTCTAAAGCTCAACGTTAGCTTTTGTTACTCTGAATAGATATTAATAATCTCAAATTTTTATCATTGTATAGAATATATTTTTTAAAAATTGTATCATATATAGTATGTTGTAACAAGTCTAATCACAGACTTTATCATCATACAAAAGCCCATATCAATTTAAAACATTTGAGACTTTTTGCTTCCTTACACTAGAAGGATATACAATGAACAGCGAGCACATTAAGACTAAGAAGTGTTAGGCAGCATGCATTTTAAAACAATAGTTGAATCTAAATTATATGCACATACATGCACATACATGCATATTTAAATCCAGCTCATATGTATGGATATATATACATATATATTTAAAAGTCATATATGTGTATAAATATCTTAAACAGAAGTTAAACCATATATACTCATGTATAGAAGTTTGGTTATAAGCCATTTAAACTTAAAATGAAAATTTGGTATAAATTATATAAATTTTAACCAATATCTCATGAATAACATACAAGTTGTTATAAGAGCTTATAGTATAATTTAAAGATTATTATTATTATTGTCACCATCATTATATTTTACTCAATAACCAGAGCATCCAGAGGTAAATTCTAAGTTTGGCCAGTCAGTAAGTGCTTCAGTCAGGACACATTGAACATGGTAACTTATATATTTAGAAATAAATGTTTAATAGACATATTTATGCATTAAAACCAGGCAAAACATTTCTTGCTTTCTCCAGCTGAATTTGTAGGCTGGACATTGGGAGCTGGCCATTTGTACTTTCCTGATGAGGCTGTGCCCACTGCTGCTGGGCCCTGGTGTTTCTCACTGTGTAGCTATGGAGCATGTGTGATATCTAAAAAAATATCATTTGGAAGAAGTGACTGGTGGTGGCCATCCTTGGTGCTTGTCCTTGTAGTAGCTTCTACGCACCTCAGCCTTCTTCGACCATGCTAGCGATTGGCATTTGTTCAGGAACTACACTACCTGTGAGGGAAGGGTGGTCCTCTCCCAAGCTGCCATTGCTGCTTGCACAGACAGTAGTCCACTCAAAACCTGATTCCTGAGGCAGAGCGGGGAGGGGAAGGCTGGCAAAATCTATAGCATACTTGAAATCCTGGAAGTGAGAGAATACTTTCAGAAAGCCCATGAGGCTCAGAGGAACCTTAGCCTAGTGTAAACATTAATTTACTAACAAGCACAACAAAGAAATTGACAAAGGACAATATGACAAATAAGCAGAATTGATGAGAAATACAGGAGGAAGAAGGCTGTGTGCAGGTAACCCAAAATGTCAAACTAGTCCTAAATGGCTACAGAAGAGCCAACCAATCAGCAGAGGAGAGAAACATCCTTCATCCCCTCCAGATCAGAGATCATTGGTTACTCCACCTACTCTTATTGATCCTTTCTTGGTCCATACACCAGAAACCAGAGAAAACTTACCAGTTGGCCATCCTCCGCCAAACCGGAATTGCAAGAATTTCTGGGTTTTGGCACCAAAAATACTGGATCTTGGATCACACAAGAAGCATGCTTTATTCTGGAATACAGGGGAAAAAAATCACCACAGGGCACACAAAGCTTATCAGTTTTAGCTGTGACTACAGCCAGAGATCAGGTTTCTGGAATTGTGGCAACAGGGGCTAATTTTGGGCTCCCTTTATAGTAAAATTAAGCACCAGGAGTGAGTCAATAAGTTTTTACAGCCTTGAGGTCAGGCTTAAGGTCACATTGCATTTTAAGTTTCACAAGTTTGGGTTATAGGACATTTGAAGGTTAACATAGGATGCTTGTAAAAGCTTGTGGCTGACATAGCCACTTTTCACTGTCCCTGAAAAAAATGCAAGTCAGAGAGAGTAGAGTCACATAGAGGGACAATTAAAAATTAAGATAATATAAACAGAGAGTCCCATAGAGTCGTTACTTAGAAGCTAACCTTTGCCTGCAGTACCTGCATAGCTAGGAAGCTGGGAAGATGGAAACAATTGTTAAAAGCTTACCTCTGTACATAGTGACTGCCAGAATGTCTGCTCTAAGGGCAGAAAATGTTGATGTTTCTCATTGGCTGACAGCTTCCTTCCTTCCTTCCCTCCTTCCTTCCTTCCTTTTTTCCTTCCTTTCTTCTTTCTTTCTTTCTTTCTTTCTTCCTCCCAAAACATGTTTGGGATTAATTCATATTTCTATATTCCTGGACTGGACCCTTTATTTCTATACCCTATTCCTAGACTCTTCACCTTCAAGGTTCAGGGCTGCATTTTCATGTAAAAGACTCCATTTCTTACAAAACTCCCAGATATCTGTGCATCTCTGTTACAGCAGAGAAGGAGGATGAGGAAGAGAAACAGAATGAGGAGAAGAGGACAAGAGAGAGAATGGATCAGTGTCACCACAGGGTCAGCAGTGTGCACTGTAGCATCTGTTGTGGGGCACAGCTCAGATGCCAGAGCTGGGAGGACAGCCAGGAGATGGAAATAAAGGTTCATGATTTTCTCAACTAAATCCAATGCCTGTGAATCTTCTGTGGCTTTGCAGCAACTACAAAGCCAAACATAAAATAAATTCAAACCTTTTAGTTTGGTATCAAAGTGTCTTGTGGTTTTAATTAGTGTATCCTATTCCTTACTACACCACTTGCTCAGCCTGAACCTGGGCTTTGAAGTGCAACTTTAACACTCTCAAATTTCTGTTGCCATAATATGTGTTAGAGGAGATGTTGAAAATTCATTATTATTATTTTTAATGTGCCAAATTCTGACTATTTCCAGTCCAACTAAGATCTCACTATCAAATTTTTCATTTATCAGAATTTCTCTTCAGATATACTTGATTTTATTTTCAATTGAGCAAATCTTTATATTTTAGATGCTTTTGTTTCTTGTCAAATATCTGTAAATACAAATATCTATAATACTATTATTAATTTAAGCATTTTAGTACCTTTTTCTACATATTAAATCAAAATTTGTTGATCATTTCTAAGATAAAGCCTTTATTGCCTTCTTCATTTTGGCTCTCATAATTTACTCCACGCTTTCCATATCTCTGTGCATGTACTGTCTTCCAGTTAACTGTGCTCATTCAAATGAAGGTCACCTGTCCTTGCATTACATAGTACCCTATTCTACAGATTAAAGACCTCCTAGTGGAACATGGGAAAGGTTAATGGCAAATAGACTGCTGGATTTTGGAGTTACTATGGACTTCATTAAAATTTAGCATCCATTATTGATCTTTTCTAAGATTATTAGCTCCATTGAAACTCTTGATTCTATTCTTCTGGTTTCATTAGTAATTCCAAAGCTTTCCTTAAAACATCCCTTGTCAGCACCTTTTAGACTTTTTCTAATGGTCGTCACTTGTCAATATCAATAAAGACCTATGATATACAGGATTTGTCTACCACTACAGGTCTCTGTTTTCAAAACAACTTCCTGATTTTGCAAAGTCTATGATTCCTTTTCTGAAAGGAATTAAGGTACTTATATAAAGTAAGTAACTGTTATTATTGCATTCCCTATATGATATATATGATTTGTATTTCAAAATATAGAAAAATAAAGTGGAAATTCAGAAATATTTTGCATTTCTGTTAACAGGCAACACTGTGTCACAATTTGTATTATTATTTCCATAGGTGTTCTTAACTTTGATCGTGTTGACATGAGAAAATTATACAGATTTTGCCTTTCTTTTGTGTGATTATGTTTACGTAATTTCCTTCTCATTGAAGGATCTCCCAAATCAGAAATTATAAAAATTATTCTAAAGAAGTATTACAACTATTCACCTGTTTTAATTTATCTGATTTTAGTTTCTTATTCCAAGATATTATTGCTGGGATCTTTTCTTTATTGATGGTCACACTAGGAGACTGGCTTTAATTCTTGTACAGAGTATCTTTACTTTCATTAAACCTCAAATAAACCTCAGAATAAAATTCAGCAAAGAATAGTATGAAATTAAGAATTTGTAATTTTGACATGGAAGTGGATTATACCATTACAGAGCTGCTGCAGATTTCTCAATAGTACATTTGTGTTTGATTCCATTGACTGAAGAATGAATGGGATTCTAAAAGAAGGAATTACACTTTCTATTCCATGGACTTCTACATTTTATTGTTTATATTCTTACCTAAAAACTGCACCAAAGATAAAATAAAGTAAAAGATGTATCATGGCAATGTAAAAGTAATTTTATGCATTTTATTTTGTGCTGTTAAAACTATCAGTAGGAGAAAGGATTTTGAGCTCTACTGGACAAGAAACAATACAGGTCAGTCAAATTTGACAGAGATTATGTACAAGGTTTTGTAAAGTGGGTTGAACAATACAATCATTCAAAAGTTTTATACACTTATTTTATTTTATTATTTGTATGTTTAATGAGGAAATATTGAAATTAAGAAACTGTCAAGTTTTATATGTTTAGGATAACATTAGTAAAACCATGGAGTTTGAGCGAATTAAGGTCCTGAAACTTGAGATTCTGAAATTGGGTGGGAAAAAAGAGATATCCTGTAGAAATTTCTTGCACATAATACAATGTATTCAAATATGTTGAAGAAGTAAGTTAGCATGGCTATTTTAAAATAATTCATAAATGAAGAAAACATCAAGTCTTTTCAATATTCAGCATTTTGTACTTCAGAAATAGTAGAAAAATATATAAAAATATGTAAATTAAACTAAAATAAATTTGGTGGCTGGATAGAGGATTTATCAGCAAGTCAAGTGGTTTTTGTTGTATATTTCTATAGTTGTTTTTAAAAAATTGGTGTGTGTGTGTGTGTGTGTGTGTGTGTGTGTATCCTTTTGTTTATAGGCCGGAAGACAGCATCAGGGACCCTGAAGTTGGATTCCTAGGCATTCATGCCTGCTATGGGTGGTAGGAAGCCAACATTGATATACTTTAAGAACACCAAGTAGTATAAGCTGAGCTTTCTCTCCATCTGCTTATGTCATATGTTTTGATACACACCTTTAGTTCTAATATTGTGAGTGCTTGAATTCTGAGGGAGGAGAAATATGAGTTCAAAGTGAGCCTCAGTTGTATATTGAACTCAAAAAACCATGAGTTCCACAGTGAGGCCTTGTATTAAACTCCCTTCTACAAAACAATTGGAAACAAAACAAAAGTAGAGAATATAAGATGATTAAAGGTTTACATTTACTCATTGTGTGAATTCTCAAAACACTGGTTTGGAAAGAAGATTTTGGAGAAAAATTATTAAGATATGGCTTACCTTTGAAATGTGTCTGAGATTTTAGGAGTTAGCTAAGTAAATATATCCCATAGAAGTTTCTTACACATAAACTTGCACATAATACAACGTATCCAAATATGTTTATGAAAGCAAATAAGCATGTCTCTTTTTAGGTAATTCATAAATGTAGAAAACATCAAGTCTTTTCAATCTTCACCATTTTGTACTTCAGAAATAGTAGTAAATAACTGAAGTATAAGCCACAGAAGGACAAAATTCTAACAAATACTATATACATTTGTAGATATGTAACAAATTATATATATAATATATATTATATAGATATGCAATATATGTAGGTATGTAACAAATTATATATATGTGATATATAATATTATATATCTATATATGTTCCCCAAAACAAAATAAGGAAAATAATTCTTAAATGTACTAAGTTTTCGATGAGATATTTATCAAAGAGTTTTGAAAATGACTAATAAACACAAAAAGAAAAATTACAATGTCCTCAATTTTTTAATAAGTAGAATTAATGCCACTTCACATCCACAAAAAGAGCTTAGCTAAAAAGAAAGACTGTTATATTTATGGATTTTACTGTTGAGAAATTAAAATTCTCTTACTCAGATCTTGGGTATGTAAAATGGCAGCCAATCTGAAAAATGCTTGACTGGTTTGCTCTCTTTGGTTTTTTTCTTTATTTGTTTAGTCTTTTTAAAAATAATTTAGGCATACAGGCTTTTGTAGTAAGATCTAATGATTCTCTGAATTTCCTCAGTGTCTGTTGTTATGTCCCCCTTTTCATTCCTGATCTTGTTAATATGAGTATTCTCTCTTCGCCTTTTGATTAGTTTGGATAGGGGTTTGTCGATCTTGTTGATTTTCTCAAGGAACCAGCTCTTTGTTTCATTGTTTCTATGGATTGTTTTCTGTGTCTCTATTTTGTTGATTTCAGCCCTCAGTTTGATTATTTCCAGTATTCTACTTCTCCTGGGTGAGTCTGCTTCTATTTTTCCAGAGCTTTTAGGTGTGCTGTTAAATCACTAATGTGTGCTTTCTCCATTTTCTTTATGTGGGCACTCAGTGCTATGAACTTTCCTCTTAGCACTGCTTTCATAGTGTCCCTTTGGTTTGGGTATGTTGTGTCTTTATTTTCGTTGAATTCAAGGAAGACCTTAATATCTTGTTTTATTTCTTCCTTGACCCAGGAATGGTTCAGTAGTTGACTGTTCAGTTTCCATGAGTTTGTAGGCTTTCTGGGGGTGGAGTCATTTTTAAATTCTAACTTTACTCCATGATGATCCGATAAGACACAGGTGGTTACTCCAATTTGTTTGTATCTGTGGATGTTTCCTTTGTTACCGAGTATATAATCAATTTTCGAGAAGGTTCCATGAGATGCTGAGAAGAAGGTATATTCTTTCCTGTTTGGGTGGAATGTTCTATAGATGTCTATTAAGTCCATTTGATTCATTACATCTGTTAGTTCTCTTATTTCACTGTTAAGTTTCTGTCTGGTTGACCTGTTCATTGGTGAGAGAGGAGTGTTGAAATCTCCTACTATTAGAGTGTGGGGTTTGATGTGTGCTTTGAGTTCTAGTAATGTTTCCTTTACATATGTGGATGCTTTTATATTAGGGACATACATATTGAGGATTGAGACTTCATCCTGATGCATTATTCCGTTTAAGAGTATAAAATGTTCATGTCCATCTCTTCTGATTGATTTTAGTTTGAAGTCGATTTGGTTCGATATTAGTATAGCCACACCCACTTGTTTCTTAGAGCCGTTTGATTGAAAAACCTTTTCCCAACCCTTTATTCTGAGATAAAGTCTGTCTTCGTGGTTGAGGTGTGTTTCTTGTAAACAACAGAATGTTGGATCCTGTTTTCGTAACCATTCTCTTAACCTGTGCCTTTTTATAGGTGATTTGAGTCCATTGATATTAAGTGATATTCATGACCAGAGGTTATTAACTGCGGTTATTTTCTTAGGATTGTAGAGTTTGTGTGTTTCCCTTCTTTGAGTTGTGCTAGTGGAGGGTTGTTAGATGTCTGTGTTACTATGGGTGTTGCTTGCTTCCTTTAGATGTGGTTTTCCTTCTAGTACTTTCTGTAAGGCTGGGTTTGTGGCTATGTATTGCTTAAATTTGTTTTTATCCTGAAATACTTTATTTTCTCCATCAATGGTGAATGAAAGCTTTGCTGGGTATAGTAGTCTGAGCTTGCATCCATGGTCTCTTAGTGTCTGCAGTACATCTATCCAAGACCTTCTGGCTTTCATGGTTTCCATAGAGAAGTCAGGTGTAATTCTGATAGGTTTACCTTTATACGTTACTTGGCCTTTTTCCTTTGCAGCTCTTAGTATTCTTTCTTTATTCTGTATGTTTTGTGTTTTGATTATTATATGGCGAGGGTATGTCCTTTTTTGATCCAATCTATTAGCTGTTCTTTATGCTTCTTGTACTCTCATAGGCATATCCATCTTTAGGTTGGGAAAGTTTTCTTCTATAATTTTTTTGAATATATTTTCTGGGCCTTTGAGCTGTGTTTCTTCTCCTTCTTCTACCCCTATTATTCTAAGGTTTGGTCTTTTTATGGTGTCCCAGATTTCCTGGGTGTTTTGTGTTAAGAATTTGTTGGATTTGTTGTTTTCTTTGATCAATGAGTTTATTTTCTCTATTGTATCTTCAGCCTCTGAGATTCTTTCTTCTATCCCTTTTATTCTGTTGGTTATACTTGTCTCTGTCGTTCCTGATCGGTTACCAAGGTTTTCCATCTCCAGCCTTCCCTCAGTTTGTGTTTTCTTCATTGCCTCCATTTCAGTTTTTATGTCTTGAACTGTTTCCATTACCTGTTTGATTGCTTTTAACAGTATCTACCACAGTGAGAAGTTTCTCTGATGAAGGGTTTGAAAATAATTAATTCATGGCTATAAGTATGATTTTTTTGTTGGCAGTTTGATGACCATATCATTTCGTGAAACAATTAGGGTAGTTTACCCCCTAAGCATGTCATTTAGCCACCCCACCCAAGGACGTTCAGGCAGGTTTAAAGAACTAAGCAGGAACTTTCTCCAGTCACTGACCTCAAATTTAATGAGACAACAATTGGTTAAAATGTTCCACACAAACGCATCAAATATTTCAGCATTACCACTCCTAGGTATGCACTTGAAATAAGAACAGATGTACAACCAGAGACCATTTTATAAATATTAATGAAAACATGATTATAAATTATTATGACATAGCCATGCAGTGGTGGTGCACTCTTTTAATCCCAACACTTGGAAGGAAGAGACAGGCAGATCTCTGTGAGTTCGAGGCCAGCCTGGTCTACAAGAGCAAGTTCCAGAACAGGCCTCAAAACTACAGAGAAGCCTTTTCTTAAAAAACAATAAAATGATTACAAGTTATTAAGACATAATATTCAAGAAGAAGAAAGGTCAACTAACACATAAACAGATAAGTGAAATATGGTATAGTCAAACAATTGAGCCTTCCTTTAAAATGAAAGGAATCAGGTACTATCATAAGTTAAAATTTGGATTCAAAATAAATCTTCATGTGGAGGAAGATATAGGTCATAAAGACCACTAATGCTCAGAATTTATTTTGGTGACATACCTCAGAAATTATATCAATAGAAAAGAAAAGGAAATAGCTGTTGGTTATACTGGAATTGGAAAAAGTGAGCAATTGCCATTGAATGTGAAAGTATTTGGGTGGTATTGAGAGAACAAATCTGAAGCTAGATTGTGTAAGAATTCAATATTGTACACTTACTGAATTTCATTGAGGTATACATCTAAATAAAGGAAATTTTATAGTGTGTGAAATGATATCACAGAAGAATTATGAAAAGAAAAGTGAGTTAATTATGTGACCAAGAATCCAGTTTAGGAATTGATACCTAAATATGTATCTGATTTTATGTAATTTTTTGTAATCTGTTGTACTCTAAACAAGATTGTGGGATCAGCATTCATAATTTAAAAAAAGGGAATCTAATAGACTTTGAAGATTAAAGGACTGAGCTCTCACTTAGGGCCACTGATGTAAAGTGTAACTGATTCTGAGAGTCATAAAATTTATAGACCTAGGGCAAACTGAGCCTCCAAATTCAAACGGATTTACAGATATAAAAATGTGTACTAATGTCTGACCATGGATAGTTTTCAATTAATTACTCCATAATACAATGGCTGAAGGGGAACACAGCAGGTGGGGTAGAATGCAAATAATGTAATCCCACACTGTCTTCAAATAGGGTATAATAAGGAGTCTTTTATTAAAGGGGAACTTGCAAATTACAATGGGGAACAGGAATAAATTCTAACATCCAGGTGTGGTGAGCAGGGAGATAGAGTGCATGGGCCTGTGGCTTTTTTGCACCCAAGGCCATGTCCAACCTGGTCCAGTCTCTCAAAGGCCATTGGCTGAAAAAAGTTTCCCATTACTTTCTTCTTTTGTCTAAATGACCAACTACCAAGCCCAATACAAAACTATATACAATAAGAACTGATAAAAAGTATAAAAATTAGAATTACAATAAGCATAAGCAATATTAAGCATGAAACATATGCTAAATGTTTTAATAAATATTTTATTTTAAAGAGTCTAAGTCTTATAATAGAAATAGCTTGGCTAAGTTATAGGAGGAAAGCTACTTTGACTATCTAGTATTTAACCCCATCGAAGGCCTGAGAAAGGAAATAATATCACTTATATCAAGCAGCTTCCAAAATGTGCAGTACATGACAGAGACAACTGGCTACCTGGGCAATCACCCAAAGTCTAATTTGCAATGTGGAAACAACCAACTTTGATTAAGGCCTAGAGTAACTGACAGACCATTTTTAGGGGCTGGAAAATTTTCAAAACTGTCTTACCCTATCTTGGCAATGTTTGGTAGTCTTTTTTTCTTGTATCCTGCTTGTCCAGTCCAGACACTGTGCATATTTTCAGTGACTGAAGCATGGGCCGTTCCTTGATCAAAGGCCAGTTTTGCCAAGAAGAAAACAAGCTCCTAAATGGAGTTTCTTCAGTGCTCAACATTTTCTCAGATAGATAGGTGCTGCCAGAAGCAATGGTGTCTCATGTCAACAGAACCCTAAGTTATGTAAATTCTATAGTTTTTTGAAGTGGTTGAAGATTACCTATCTATGCATAATACAATCTCTATGCATCTAAAGTACCTGGTTAGTCTAACTATAAATATGAAAAACATGGATAACTATTGACCAATAGAATAATTTTACCTGTAAACTTAAAAACTAAGACTTTATATCAGAATATCAAATAATCTTTAAACAACTGTGCAGCAAATGAGGACAATGACCTAAAAATGTAAACAATGTATAAATATCTTGATCAGAGGTAGAACTGAATAATGCAATATGATAACTATATCCAAAAATTAAATTAATATACAAAATGTATTAAAAAGAGGGAAAAACATGAATTAAAAATCTGAAAAATACCTTTGCATAGCTGTACAAATATTGTAAACAGAAATAGGAGCATGTTTAACATAACAAATACAGTTTATATTTGTAACAATATACAAGAATCTATACCAATGTAAATTGTTTATAAATAATAGCTCAGAAGTATTCATTGTAGTACTCATTATTTTTAGTGTAAGATCACACTAATCTGTCTATTCATCCCATTTCTGTACTGAAAACATCTATAAATGTATCACACTGTCATTAACTATCCCTAGCATGTTGTATCATAGAACTCTTGAACTTATCTCCCTTTAGAACTGTAACTGTACAACTGTATCATTTGAAGATTTTTTTCACTTCCCTTATCTCCTCAAAGGCCATACCAGATTTTTCAAACTAAGCTACTGCCTACTTTAATGAGATCATCTTTTCTATTCCCCAAATGAGTGAAATTATGAGGATGTGAAACATCTTCTATTTACAAAAACACATTACATTAAATTTAAATTTGGTGTTTTTGTGGCTTGTTTTATGTAACAAAGAGTTCTTCATTCTTATCTATGTTGTCACAAATGAAAAGTCCTAGTTTTTTCTATGGTTTAACAATATTCATATTTTGTATATATATATATCACATTTAATTTTCATATTTGTTTGTTAGTAAACAATTAAATCATTCCTGTATCTTAGCTTTTCTGAATTCTGATGTTTTAATCATTGTAATTCAAACATATTTCAAGTATTCTGGTTTCATTTTTTTGTATATGTATATCTTACATTGGATTATATCACTTTATTATATTTCATAGGATTTCCACATAAAAGAATAAAATCTAAACATCAAACTCCCTATCCACAATGTGTACTATAAAATACAATTTTGTAGCTATCAAAATAGCTACATAAACACCAACACTGATAGAACAAAGTAATTATCCCAGATATAAACAGGAGAATACATTCTGCATTCCTACGCAGACATGTTGAGAGCATGACATAATGTCTCTGTTACAAAGAAGCTCTTTTGAGGACTTAAAGAAAATGCAGTATAAACTCCCTCCAAAGCAATAGTTCCCAAATCCGATCACTATGCCATTTCTTACATCAATGGCCATATCTTACCAGGCAATTCAGTCTTACGCGCAAGATCCAACACTGGATAAGAACACTGATGACTTTTCTCCACCCAGCAGGATAAAAGCCTCTCCTGGCACTATTTAAGCTAACTTTCATGGACAGAAACTCCAAGTAAGTTTTAGCTGATTTCTCTATATTTTACATTCAAAGTGAGTAGTGCTTGTATCAGGAGTTTCATACCATGTATATAAAGAGGACAACTAAGAGCAAGGGCAGGAAACTGTTGTTTTGCCTTGCTCTAGGTTCTTCATTACCAAACATTGCTCTGTGTTTTGTACTGAGATTTTCATTTAATAGCTTAGGTTTTCAGTAAATGTGCTACCTGGTACCATAAATATAGGCAAAAACCATGGTTATAGAAACCATAAACTCTGGAGTTTAACTTAATCTCCTGTTTTACTAAGTATTTATATTGTCAAATTGCCTTCTTAATACTGGTACCTACACCCATAGGTTTGTGCTGTTCTCAATCTTGATCTGAGAAGCCTCTCATTGAAGGAGACATCAGTTAATACAGAAACTTTGCTGCACAAAATGCTGAGAGTAAGTAGCTAAGTTTGCTAAACTATTGATGATATGTCTATAAGTATATGTTATATATAAACTTGCTGCCCACCCTGAAGCCTCAGAGAGCATGAAAAGAAAAAAAGGGGTTGGATAATAGAAAGGAATGCTGCCTGCTGGGTATGATATGATTCTTTCACATGCATGAATTGATAGGAGCTGTGGTTACATAAACAGATTGAGCAACCTAAAACTGCTGAATAGAAGAGGCAGGATTTCCTGATGCCACATCTTTAGTTGAGAAACTATTGGCAGTTGCTAGCTACTGTAGTAACTCTGTGTGGTGTTTTCTGGCATATTGCTTATACCCCAAACCTATGGACTCAATGGGTTAAAAATAATGATAAAATATTTTTAAAGTAGGATATGAAGTACAGAGTGAGATATTTTGGGGGGAGGTTTCCAGGAGAGAATTAGACAAGTTGGATACATACAATCAAGACTCACTATCTATCTATCTATCTATCTATCTATCTATCTATCTATCTATCTATCTATCTATTTCATGTGTATACATGAATTTTTCAGAGAATAAATAAAAAGATTGTAAAAAAGAAAATACATTTGACAATTAAAAGAAATGGCATAATTTTAAATTACTAAAATGACAAGATTACTCCTCTTTTATTCTCAAGTTTTCAAGACAGGATTTCTCTGTGGAACTTTGATGCCTTTCCTGGAACTAGCTCTTATAGACCACACTAGCCTTGAACTCACAGAGTGCTGGGATTAAAGGTGTGTGCCATCACCACCACCAGGCAAGATGTCTCCTTTTTAACCACCCTAAAATATTCAGGAATATTTTTGCAAAAACCATTCTGATCTCCATGTGGTAGTTTAAATTTACTAAATATTACCTCAAAATGTTAAATCATTTGGGACCCAAAGAAAACTTTTCTTCTCCTTATCAGAAGAGAACACTGTAGCCACCATGACACATAAGAAGTTTGATGTTCTTGGCATCTGTCTTTCAGATTACAAAGACTTGTGGTATTTCTTCTCATAATATTCTTTGAGAGGATGCAGTAGGGTAGCTATCTGTCTTCATTTTTTATTTTATTTTACTTTAATTTTTGGTTTTTTGAGACAGGGTTTCTCTGTGGCTTTGGAGCCTGTCCTGGAACTAGCTCTTGTAGACCAGACTGGTCTCAAACTCACAGAGATCCACCTGCCTCTGGGTCCAGAGTACTGGGATTAAAGAAGTGTGCTGCCACCACCCAGCTACAAACTGCCTTATTTCATTTAGCTCTCTCATAATGATAAATGAGGTAGAGTAGAAAATAACAAACCATTTTCTTAAACTATTTAACATGATTTAGGCATAGCATTTTTCTAAGTTCTTAGGAAAATTATTTGGTATTTTACTTACAATGCATCATTCAGTAATAGTAATAGTCATAGACGAAGCTGATTAATAAGCTATTATGACTTGTTTCCTTGAGCCTGATTGAGATAATAAGAAGCCTCAAATATTGACATGATCTATGCATATTAATTACTCTGCTTGTTATCATCATAAATCATTGTTTCCACTAATGATATACTCCACACTAATAACTGAACGTTGCAAAAGCAAACACACTAATCTACATCAGGAAGGCACTTGACAATTTATGAAATTAAATGAGAGTGTGGTTAGGAAATGCACTATCACTTACAGAATTGCAGAATATGCTGTCATAAAATTATATCTAAGAATACTGGAATACAAATGTACTACTGCATCTCTAAAGTCAGATATGAGAGTTTTATATGTGGGAATACAATATCTTCCTTCCACTATATCTATGTCCCCAGAATTTAGAAATGGCTTTCCAAACTTGTTTATTCATTTTGATGGTTAAACTTCATTGTCAGCATGACAGGATTTAGAATCACTGAGAATACCTACACCTGGATATGAATGTGCTGATGTTTCTTTAGAATTTTATATGTGGAAGGAAGACATACTCTGACTGTGAGTGGCATTATTCCTTGCATACATGTCCTAGACTAAATAAAAATGTTTATCAAACAAACACACTATTCTCTTTTCTTTCTTTTCTATTGGCAATATGGGCCAAGCTGTTCCTACCACCATACTTCTTTACTATGATAGAATACATTCTCCTTTTAATCTGTTTCCTTCCAAAATTCAACTACATCAAAGCGAAAATTTACTAATACAAAATACTAGCACTAAGAATTAGGGTGTTTGCTGGGATAAACCCAACCTTGTGGCTTCCAGGAACTTTTAAAATGTTTTCTTGAGGAATGTAGCAGAATTCTGAGTCCCCATCTAGAAAATAACACAACACAGGTAGAGCTTGTTAGGTCTTTCTGGTGGGAGACTAGAAGGCCCAAATGCCCAAAGAAATAAAAACAGTGAGGATTGTACGCATGTGATTTCAGAATGGACCAAGGAGTATCAAAAACTGGGCTAGATGTCAATCATGTAGCATCCTGCTGAAAACTGTGGAAGTGTCATGGCCAGCTCCTGAAACTTTGAATGGGCTTTACATCAAAAGTAATATACTAACTTCTTTACTGGAGGAAATTTTAAGACAAAATAACATTTAGTATGTTACATAGTTAGTGCTCGTTATTTTAAGTCAGATATGTACTGAGAAAGGATAACATAATATTAAATGGTACACTTCAGTGAGTAAAGGAGAATGTTTTGTTTAAAACTGCACTAAAGTTGGGTACAATAAAATGGTTATAATATTTGAAGAACTTGATGCAACTATAGAGAAATGTGTGCTTTGGAACAGTAGGAAATGTTGGAAACAAGACATTCAGCATTCATTGGTAACAAGACTCTACTGAGATGTGTCTGAAAAGATTCCCTATCCAGAAACAAATAATGAAGTATTTCTTAAGTCATGAAGTCTCATGAGACCACTACAGTTTTGATGGAAGGGTAGAAACAATATCTTGAGAGGACAGCAGACTTGCAAGTATTATTCATATAATGCTTTTTGTTTCAAGATGCAAATAACAAGAGTATGAAGTTACAAGTTTTTGCACCAAGATTCTAAAATGTTATTAAGTCCATGATACATGGCAGGTCTGGACTCTATAAAGATGCCTTATGATGAAACTGCATGAAAATATAAAGGAGGAAGCCTGGGTTGAAGTGGAGACCCATTGTAATAGGTCTTGCCAAAATTAGCTGACGCAGAGATATAGATAACACTGTGATAACAACATGAGATTTTAAGGAACAGTGATGGGACCCTGTGATTTAAAATAGTTTAATTGTATTTTTGATAAGTTGTAGACTTATATTAGCTATTTTGAGTTGTCACCATGATGGGACTTTTAATCTGCTTTGTCTATGAGGGTGGATTTAAATGTGTTTGAGGAAAGTAATCCTATATTAGTTGTGGGTGACACCATCCCTTAGAATTCATACTAAACTAAATGTAAGGAAAAAAAGCAATAATGTTCTGAGCAGAGGCATAAAGACATTGCTATCTTTGCTTCCTGTTTGATTGATGATGATAAAAAAAAATGAAAAACAAAACAAACAAACAAACAAAAGCTATTCTCATGCTTTTCTTGCCTTGACTCACTGCAGTCTTTAAATTTGGGGGCCAATTAAGTCTTTCATTACTAATATTGCTTTTTGTCAGGCATTTGGTCTCAAGAAAAGACAGTAAATAATTCACCATATGAAGGGAAATGCATCAGATGTTGGGAGTGGGAAATGAATAAAGTAATGCCAGACTAGCTCCAAATAGCATATACTAAGGTTTTTTTTTTTATTAAAGGGGAACTTGTATATCACAATAAGAAACAAAAATGGAATCCAACATCCAGGTGTGGTGAGCAGGGGGAGAGAGCAAGAGGCAGGCATGCACCTCTTGGTATCCAAAGCCACATCTAACCTGGTCTAGCCTCTCAAAGACCATAGGCTGAAGGAGGTTCCCCATCACCTCCCCCTTTTATCTTTCTTGTTGTTGCCTACTTAGATACTGAAAATATGCTTTGTTTAACAAATTAAGAGCTGTTGTACAAGGAGAGTACAGCAAATTCTCCCCTATAAAGGAGGTCTTTGTCTTAGGAAGACCGGTGAGAATTATTTTTTAAATAATAGATGCATAATTTTTATAAAAATATACTTCATGGTTAAAAAAGGAGATGTTATTAGGTAAAATTAAAGTGATTCCATACACAGAGAGTTTTTCAGTGGTCAGAATAAGAAAGAAACTCAAAGCTTTCCATCAGTAAGAAGCCATGATGTGCAAAAGAGAGGGCTGCAGGACAGTCAGGGTCCTAGGAAGCAACAGGTGGAATGTGGGCAAGAAAAGTGCCTGGGATGGTAAACTGGAAGCAGAGCAAGGGGTGGGATCCTGATAAATCTGGACTCATTCCCATGTTGTGTGGCAGATGAAGGGGAATATGTCAAATGGGGGAGGCGGAACACGAATAATAATCACATACTAACTCCAAATACGATATAATCAGTTATTTATTAAAGGAAACTCACAGATCACAATGGGGAACAGAAACAGAACCCAACATGCAGGTGTGGCAAATGAGGAGAGAGAGAGTGAATGGCAGTCATGCAGCTTTTGGTACCCAATGTCACACCCAACCTGGGTCAGCCTTTCAAAGGCCATTGGCTGAAAGAGTTTCCCCATCAGTCCTGTATGAATACATTGACTTTTGTCTGTCTATACTTCCCAAGTATGAGGAGTAATCTATGCAATCATATATGAATATGCATATGAATTAAGTAGGTATACACAAATTCTCTATGTAGTTCTGATTTAGGACCATTGTTACCTCTTGGTTACCTGGGGAAGGGAACGGTTAGCACAAAGGGACAGTGCAAAAGCTCAGATTCCAACTGTTAGGAGCCCTTCAAGAGGACTAAGCTACACAATTGTAACATATAGGCAGAGCACCTTGCTCAGTCACACACAGGCTCCTTTGTTACCAGTTCAGTATCTGTGAACCCCTATGAACCTAGGACTAACCTGAATTCTGTTTGTTTCCTTGTGGAGTTCTTTTCCCCTCTGGCTACTATACTCCTTCTTTCCCCTCTTCTACAGGATTCCCTGTATTTATATTCCCTGTCTAATATTTGACTGTGGATCTATTTCCATCAGTTGCTGAGTAAAGTCTCTCTGATGTCAAATGTGGTAGCCACTAGTCTATGACTATTGCAGATTACCATAAGCATCATTACATTTCATTACAGTTTTGTTTGGCTCTATCCTATATCTCTGCGATATCCAGCCATTGGATCCTGAAGCTCCAGGGAGTGTCAGGGGGATGGCTCTCTCTAGTAGCATGGTTCTCAGGCTGAACCAATCATTGCTTTGCGATTCCTCTTTCCATGCCATCTATACACCACCACAACTTGTGGTCAGGACAAACTATAGGCCAAAGTATATGTGACTGGGCTTGTGTCCCAATCCCTGCAATGGAAATTTTGCCTGATTAATTGAGATTGTCGGCTCACAAAACGTGGGCAAATTGAAATGTAGATCAATAATTTTTAATAAGTTTCATATCACTTGATTAATATGACCAGTACTTAAAGGAGGCAAACAATCATTTCTGTTTCTACAACAAACCTCTTTACAATTATGTTATTCAAAATGTAGTTCCTGTGACTTCTTGATGTACTTCTGTTCTGAATTTCACAAAAGTACATTCCCATACACTAGCACTGATTTTTGTGTTCTTAATGTAAGTTTCATTACTATATATTTGGTTTGTGAAACCATGAATGTAGTTTAGATGTAAACACATCCTTTTCATGTATTTCCATTGGTTGAGTCCAGTACGATATTAATTTAGCAAATAAACTGGTAATTATTCATGAGTCTGTAGACATTTATAATTGTTCCCAATTTTGCTACTTTGAAATAGTACTTCAAGTAATATAAGCAAAAAAGTTCTTAGTGAGTATATACATGTTCTTCCTAGGAAATTATTTATTCCAAGAAAATTGTTAGATTATAAGAATGCATAATTTTAATTTTATGTATGTCTCCAGTTGTCCAATGAATTTTGGCCAAGTTATATTTACAGCTAACAGAGTTAGAGATATGTGGATGTTTCTGTCGTCTGGTAATATCATCTCTATTTTTATCATGCGTACTATTGCATGAATTTTAATTTTCATTATACTGCAGTTATAAAGTTGAAAATTTTTAATGGATGATTTAATCATTGACAGATGTCATCATTGTCCTGGCTGCCAGCTCAGGCCTCCTGAATTAACAATGCCCCAAGCTTCTGGGTGGAGTGCAAGCCCCTTAGACCAGAATGGTACCTGTGGGGGCACATCCCTTGAACACCAACTTGGTCACAGGTAGTGGCCTAGACTACAGTCGTCTGTAGGCCCCTCAGTGGTAATAGGAGCCACAGATATCAATGGTCACCCAAGGTTGCGACAGGGTTATAAACCGAGACATTGTCCTTTGCAGCATTCCACGCCCACTCATAACCATGGTTTCTTGTGACAAAACAGCCATTTACATCAGCTAATTCCTAACCACCCACACCTCTTCCTATCTGTCTCTCACCCTAGCACATGAATCATTCTTTCTTTTTCATTTTCCCACTCATTTCACTCAATATAGCAGCCTGATTGTTTTTGATTCTGCACCTTCCCACCCCATTCCTATAGGTCCCTTGGCTTGAAAAAGGTGATCTGTGTTGTCTATGAACCTGCTTATGATATTATTTTAATTCATGTGTATTTTGTTCTTCATTTGTGAAAAATACTACTTTATAAAGTATTTCATCATTGTGAATGAAAGCGATGGGTCAAGATAATATTGTTGCTATTAAGAGTGCTCTCTATAACATGGATGTTAATATTTTATGTTTGCAATTTGAATACTCACAAATTCTAGATTGGAAAATGATCAGGAAAATATAGATATAGAGAAGGAATGAACTGACATGTGAATTATTACTCATTTTTTCCTCCACTCAAGTCTGTGCCAAAAGCAACAACAGAACATTCCAAGAGGAAAAAGAAATCCTTGACTTGATGCAGTGTTAAAAATTTGCAGCCAACTCACCCAGGAGAATGAGGAGTAGACTACAAGAAATAAAAAAAATCGAAGGCTGAAATCAATAAAATACAAACAAAGAGAGCAATACAAATGCTGAAAAAAAGAAAGATTTGGTTCTTTGAGAAAATCAACGAGATAGACAAACCCTTAGCCAAGCTAACCAAAAAGCAAAGAGACAATATCCAAATTAACAGAATCAGAAATGAAAAGGGGCACATAACAATAGATACTGAGGAAATTCAGAGAATTATTAGGTCATAATTTAAAAATCTGCACTCCACAAAATTTGAAGACCTAAAAGAAATGGACCATTTTCTGGATAAGTACCACATGCCAAAATTAAATCAAGGCCTGGTAAACAATTTAAATTGAACTATAACCCCTAAGGAAATAGAAGCAGCCATTAAAATTCTCCCATTCCAGGAAAAGAAGATTCTAGCAGAATCTCAATAAGAACTAAAAATACCAATCTATTCTTCAGTTGAGGGATATTTAATCTTTTTCCATTATCTGGCTATTATGAATAGAACAGCAATGAACATGCTTTTGCAAATGTCTCTGTATGATGATATAGAGTCCTTTGGGTATATGTACAATTATGGTTTGACTGGATCTTGATGTAGATCAATTTCTGCCTTCTGGGGGGAAAACAGAATGCTGATTTCTAATGTGACTGGACAACTTTGTATTCTAAATAGTCATGGATGAGGGTTCCCCTTACTTCCCACCCTCACCAACTTGAGCCATCGTTTACTTATTCTTGGAGAACTTTATACATTTAAACAATGTATTTGAATAATAAAATATACTAAAATTAAAAACAAACAAAGTCTTCAGCATTGGACAAAAAAAATAAAAGAAAAAATAATCAAAGGGAAAGAACTCAAATAACAGCAGAGGAATCAGAGACAAAGTTATTTGTACACTCATAAACCCAATAAAAACATCAAACTTGAGACCATCATATAGATACAGAGAACCTGGTTCAGACCCACGCAGGCACAGTGCAGGCTGCCACATGCTCTGGCAGTTTATATGAGTTTTGATCATGTAGGTTTAGAGGGCATTTCTTTTTTATTCTTGATGTTCTCCATCAGCTTTGGCTCTTATACTATTGTGTGTCCTTTTCTGCAGGCTTCCCTGAGCACTGTGTGGAAGAATTTGATGGAGAGATTCTGTTCTGGATTGAGAGTTCCTAGTTCTCTCAATCTTATCCATAATTTCTGCCTCTGTATTTGATGACAATTGTTCCCATATGCTTCTGAAACAAGCTTCTCTGATTGCTGAAAAAGCACTGATATATGAGTATAGGAAGATGATATTAGGAGCCATTGTGTTGATCCATTCTTTTTTAGAACAAAAGTTTTACCCTAGATTCCTTGGCTATCTAATCTCTAGTTCATGGTTATTCAAGCAGAGTCTGGTATGGGTTCCATGTCCTATTGTTTGCCTTATCTCAAATCATTTAATAGTTGGTTATGCCTTCAAGCTTTGGGCACCATTGCCCTAGCATATCTCGCAGGAAGGACAACATTGTATGTCAAAGGTATTGTGGCTCTCTTGCTGCTTATGTTTCTCTTTGGTGGAATGAGGAGTAACTGAGCATCAGCTGGATTTTCTTTTATTAAATGAGATGTATAAGTTTTAATTCATCAGTGGGACCTTTCTGAGAGATTGTGGAGAACAACATATACTTTCAGCAATAGCCTGGTTTGTTTAGGGATTGCCATAGGATCATTTGGATGACAACTCAATTAGATACACCCAAATTCCTGTTTATGACATTTTATTAGGTGACAAGAGAAGTCCAGTTATAGCTCTGTCTTCCCATTATTTGGCAATTTCATTTGATCATCTTCCTAGATGTATGTATTTTGGAAGATTTTACTGTATTAAATTTCCATATTATTCCTGTACTGGCCCTTGATTTATCTGTCCCTATACTATTCCCTCTTTGGGCTGCTTCATCTCTCCCTCTGCCCACTTTATCCTCTAGTTTCAGTCCCATGCATCCATAACTATATATATTCTATTTACCTTTCTTAATGATATGGTACCCCATTTTATTTTATAATACCTAACCTCTTTTGTTATATGGATTACAGCTTGGTTATTTTTGATATAACAGCTAATATCCATATATAAGTGAATTAAAGCTATATTTGTGCTTCTGGGTATGGGATACATTGTTCAGAATTATTCTTTTCTAGTTCCAATTCATTTACCTGTGAATTTTATAATTTCTTTCTTTTCAGTTGCTGAGCAATACTCTTGAATTAATTTACAACATTTTCTTTATCAGTTCTTCTCTTGAGGACCAAAAAGACTGTTTTCAACTTCTGGCTATTATAATTAAAGCAAGTGTCTCTGTAGTAGGATAAAGAGGACATTTATAAGTAAGCCTTATGGGTATAACTAGATCTTGAGATAGAATACTTCCTGTCTACATGTGGAACAACTACAGTAATGTCCACAGTGGTTGTATGAATTTACCCTCCCACCAGCAATAGATGAGTGTTCTTACTCTACTACCATGCTAGCTTCAGATGCATTCTTTCTATACACCTTAGCCATTTTGGCTGGTATAAGATGACATTTCAATGTAGTTTTGACTTATATTTCCTCAGTTGTTAAAGGTGTTGAAAATTCTTTGATTTTTCTACCTTTTCAGTTTCTTCTTTGGATATTTCTGTGTTTATGTCTGTGCCATTATCAAAAGGGGTTGTTTCCTTAATAATCCACTTTTGAGTTATCTATATCTATATCTATATCTATATCTATCTATCTATCTATCTATCTATCTATATATATATATATATATATATATATATATTGAACTATAGTCTCCTTTTAAATGACTGGTTTGTAAAATCTTTCTCATTCTTAAGTCTATTACTACCTAAATGATGGTTCTCAGGTTCATGATCTCCTAGTTTGTAATTGTTGATATTAATTCCTCTGCTTATGGTCATCTTTTCAGAAACTGTCTACTGTGCCAATGTGTTAAAGGCTATCTTCTTCAACTAATTTTCTTGTATCAGGCTTAGTGAAAGTGTTTCTATGTTGAGGCCTTTGATCCTCAACATAGTTCAGTCCCATGTGCCGTGACAGGTATGAAACTATTTGCCTTCTTCTACATCCAGCCAGCCATACATTTTGACCAGCACTGCTTGCTGGAGATGTTGTCTTGCTTTTTGTTGTTTTGCTTTTATTGAGCTATACATTTTTCTCCACTCCCTTCCATGCACCCCTTTCCCCTTCTGCATTTTCCTGTGACCCTCATGCTCCCAATTTACTCAGGAGACATTGTGTTTTTCTCCTTTCTATGTAGATCTATGTATGTTTCTCTTAGGGTCCTCTTTGTCATCTAGGTTCTCTGGGGTTGTAGACTGTAGGCTGGCTCTTCTTTGCTTAATGTCTAAAATCCACTTATCAGGGAGTACAAATTATATTTGTCTTTCTGGGTTTGGGTTACCTTACTCAATATGGTTTTTTGTAGATCTATCCATTTACCTGAAAATTTCAAGATGTTCTTATTTTTTACTGATGTGTAGTACTTCATTGTATAAATGTAGCTAAAGAATGGGAAAAGATCTGCACCAACCCCATATTGGACAGAAGAGTGATTTCCAAAATATAAAAATAGTATTCAAGAAATTTAACATAAAAGAACAAATAATCCAATAAAAATATGGGATGTAGAACTAAACAGAGAACTCTCAACAGAGGAATCTAAAATGGCTTAAAGACATTTAAGAAAACGCTCAACATCCTTAGTCATCAGAGAAATGCAAATCAAAACAACTCTGAGATTTCATTTTACACCTATTAGAATGACCAAGATCAAAAGCACTGATGGCTGCTTATGCTTGAGAGGATGTGGGGTAAGGGTAATACTCCTCCATTGCCTGTAGAAGTGCAAACTTGTACAACCACGTTGGAAATCAGTATGGTGATTTCTCAGAAAATTAGAAAACAATCGACTTCAAGACTCAGGAATACCACTTTTGGGTATATGCCCAAAGGATGATAAATTATACCACAAGGACATGTGCTCATATTCATAGCAGTATTGTTTTTCATAGCCAGAACTTGGAAATAACCAGGATGCCTCTCAACCAAAGAATGGATAAAGAAAATGTGATACATTTACTCAATAGGGATGTTGTATTTTTCCAGAGTGTATTTATGGTTTCTTTATAAAAAAAATCAGATACACATTGCTGCTAGATTTCTCTCTGGGACTTCCACTTGGTTCCATTGATCAAGGTATATGTTTTTGTGCCAATACGCTGCGATTTTTATAACTGTAACTTTATGGTACATTTGAGGTTAGGGGTGGTGATAACTAGAACAGTTCTCTTATTATTTAGGATTGTTTCAGTTATTGTTGATTTTTTTGTTTACATATGGAGTTTAAAATCACCCTTTTATTTTACTCTTTATTTTACATTCAAACCACAGTTCTCACTCAGACTTCTCTTCGAGACTTCTCTTCCCTTCCAACACACCCTCAATATACTCCTTCCAGTAGTACATTAATTGGAGCAGGATCAAGTCCTCTTCCCTCCCCCTGCGTTGAGGCTGAGTCTGACATCCCAGGGTATGGGTTCCAACAAGCTAGCTCATTCATCAGGGAGAGATCCTTCCACTTGGATCTCAGGGGCCTCTCAGATAGTCCAAGCTTCACCACCATCTCCCACTTATAGAGGGTCTAGCTTGGTCCTTTGGTAGCTACACAGCTGTCAGTGTAGAGTTCAGGAGTTTCCATGAGCATGGTTCAAATGTCTCTGTAGTTTTTCATCATGATCTGACCTCTCATGTTCAAACATTCCCTAATTCCTCTCTTCTGCTGGATTCCTGGAGCTCAGCTTGATGCTTGGTTCCAGATCTCTTCATCTGTTTCCCTCAGTTACTGGATGAAGATTTTATAATAATATTTGGGATATTAACCAATCTGATTACAGGGAAAATCCAGTTTTGGAACCCTCTCCATTCTTGCTGGAGTCATGCTCATGGATTGATGGGAATTTCCACCACATAAGGTTTCTCCCTAACCCCATAATTGTCCTCTCTTTCATTGCTCTCCCATTCAGTTCCTTACCCCCATCAATCATCCCAATCTCTCATGTTCTCATCCCTGTTTACTACCACCGCTCACCACTAGTTTACCCTGGGGATCTCATGTAATTCCTCTTCCCTGGGCAATCCATGTTTGCCTCTTAGAGTCATTATTGTTACCTTGCTTCTTTAGGACTGAGGATTGTCATATGTTTATCCTTTGTATTACATCTAATATCTACTTATGAGTGAGTACATACTGTTTTCATATTTCTGACTTTGGATTATTTCACCAATATGTTTTTTTTTCTAGTTCCATCCATTTGCCTACAAATTTTATGTTATCATGGCTTTTTAAAGTTGAGTAATACTCCATTGTGGAAACATACCACATTTTCTTTATCCATTCTTCAGTTGAGGAGAATCAAGGTTGTTTCAAGGTTCTGTCTATTACAAATAATGCTGCTATGAACATTGATGAGCAAGTGACCTTGTGGTAGGAATGAGAATCCTTTGAGTACATGCCAAAGAGTGATATCACTGGGCCATGAGGTGTATTGATTCTCAATTTCCTGAAAAACGACTATACTAATTTTCAAAATGGCTTTACAAGTTTGCATTTCACCAGTAGTGGATGAGTGTTATCCTTACTCCATGTCCTCTAAACAAAAGCTGTCCTCAGTATTTTTTTATCTTTGCAATTCTGACAGGTTTAAGAGGGTATCTTGGGGTCATTTTTATTTGCATTTTCCTGATGATTAATGATGCTGGAAAATTGCTTAAATGTCTTTCAACCACATGAGATTCTTCTACTGAGAATTCTCTGTCTAACTCTGTACCTCATTATTTAATTGAATTACTTGGTACTATGATATCTGGTTTCTTGTGTTCTTTATATATTTTGGAGAACAGCCCACTGTCAGATGTGGGGTTGAAGATGTTTTACCACTTTTTAGACTGTTTTGTCTTATGTACCATGTTTTTGACTTACAAAAGCTTTTCAGTTTCAGAAAATTCCATGTATTGATTGTTGCACTTAATGTCTGTGATACTGGTGTAATATTTAGCAATTGGTCTCCTGTGCCAAGGCATTTGAGGTTACTTCTCACTTTCTATTCTATCAGGTTCCATGTAAATGGATTTATGTTTCAGTCCTTGATCCACTATGACTTGAACTTTTTGCATGGAGATAGATATGGATCTATTTGCAAGCTTCTACAAGTGGAAATCTAGTTATGCCAGTACCATTTGCTAGAAATACTTTCCTTTTTTATTGTACAATTCTGACTTTTTGTCAAAACTAGATGTTCATACAATTGTGGATTAATATCAGGTTGTTTGATTCAATACCATTGGCCCACATGTTTGTTTTGATGCCAATACCACGCCGCTTTTACTAGTACAGCTTTATAGTAGTATTTGAAGTCAGGCATGGGGATATTTCCAGAAGTTCCCTTATTGTACAGGATTGTTTTACCTATTTTGGGTTTTTTGTGTTTTCATTTGAGGTTGATTATTATTGTTATTTCAAGGTCTCTGAATAATTCTGTTGGAATTTTGTTGGGGATTGCATTGAATCTGTAGAGTACTTTGAGTGAAATTGTCATTTTGATTATATTAATTCTACCTACACTAGAGCATAGCAGATCTTTCCTTTTTCTGATATCTTCTTCAATTTCTTTCTTTAGAGACTCAAAATTCTTGTCATATACATCTTTTACATGATTGTTTAGAGTTACCCCAATATTTTATGTTATTTGTGACTATTGAAAATAGTGATGTTTCTAATTTATAGATGTGCCACACTTTCTTTATCCATTCTTCCATTGAGGGGCATCTACGTTGTTTCAGTTCTGGCTATTACAAATAATACTGCTATGAACATAGTTGAACAAATGCTTTTGTTGTATTATTGGACTTCTCTTGGGTATATTCCCTAGAGTGGTATTGCTGGATCCTGAGGTAGGATGACTCCCAATTTTCTGAGAAACCACCACACTGATTTCTGAAGTGGTTGCACAAGTTTGCATTCCCACCAACAATGGCTGAGTGTTCCCCTTACTCCACATCCTCTCCAGCATAATCTATCATTGGTGTTTTATATTTTAGCAGTTCTGACAGGTGTAAGCCGGTATCTCAAAGTTGTTTTGATTTGCATTTCCCTGATAGCTAAAGAAGTTGAACGTGTCCTTAAGTATCTTTTGACCATTTGGAATTCTTCTGTTGAGAATTCTGTTTAGTTCAGTACCCCATTTTTAAACTGGGTTATTTAGAATTTTAATGTCTAGTTTCTTGAGTTCTTTATATATCTTGGAGATCAGACCTTTGTCTGATGTGGGGTTGGTGAAGATCTTATCCCATTCAGTAGGTTGCCTTTTTGTCTTAATGACTGTGTACTTTTACAGAAGCTTTTCAGTTTCAGGAGGTCCCATTTATTCATTGTTGCTCTTAATGTCTGTGCTACTGGGGATTTGTCTCTACTGCATGTACTGGCTTTTTAGGATCCTATTCTTTTTCCTATTCATACTGTCCTAAGCCTGAATGCAGGGGGGAGGTCCTTGTATTTCCCACAGGGCAGGGTGCCTTGCCCTCTCGTAGGACTGGAAGGTGGTGGGGGCAGGCTGTGTGAGGGAGTGGGAGAAAAGTGGAAGGAGGGGAGGAAATGGGAATTTTGATTGTTGTCATTTATAAAGTAATAAAAAAGAAAATAGTTATGTTTTTCCGATTATATTCTTAGCCTTGTTTATTGTTTGTATATAGGGGATCTACCAATTTTTTTGATTTAATCATGTATCCTGCCACATTACTGAGTTTTTATCAGCATAGGATTTCCTGGGTAGAGGTTTTGTAAAATGTAGGGCCTGGTTGGTTTCTGGCCTCCCACCAGGTCCCACAGTCATTAGGTCCCAAAGAATCACACAGAACGTCTACATTAACGATTGGCTCATTAGCTCAAGCTTCTTATTAGCACTTATAGCTTATATTAACCCATTATTCTTATCTGTGTTAGCCACATGGCTCGGTACATTTTCGGCCGGGCAGGTCACATCCTGTTTCACATCCTGTGGTCTGGGCAGGAGTGAGGAGGAATGGGATTCCTCCTTCCCAGCATTCTCCTGTTCTCATTGCCCCACCTCTCTTTCCTGTCTGGTAGACCCACCTAGATTTCCTGCCTCATTGACCCACCTATACTTCCTACCTGGTTAATGGCCAATCAGCGTTTATTTAAATCATGATTGACAGAATACATACAATTCTCCCGCACCAAAGTTTTGGGCGCACTTATGCATGCTATTATATCATTTGCTAATAACAATAGTTTGCCTTCTTCTTTTTCAATTTTATCCCTTTACTTTATATTTATTGTCTTATTATTGTACTTAGAATTTCCAGTACTACATTGAATAGATATGTAGAGAGTTGACTTGTGTTGATGCTGATTTTAGTGGAATAGCTTTGAGTTTCTCTCCATTTAATTTGATATTGACTAGTGACTTGCAGTAAAATACTTTCATTATGTTTAGTTATATACCTCATATCCATGGTCTCTCCAAGACCTTTATCATAAAGGGTGTTGATTTTGTCAAAGGATTTTCCAGCACAAGAGATGATCATGTATTTTTTTTTCAAGTTGGTTTATATGGTGAATTACATTGACAGATCTCCATATGTTGAACAAACCCTGCTTCTTTGGAATGGAATGTACTTGGTTAGCTTGTGTGTTTTTATAGGTCAATTGAGTCTATTAGTATTAAGGGATACTAATGACCAGTGATTGTTAATTTCAATTATGTTTTGTAGAAGTGTATGTGTGTTTTCCTTCTTTAAGATTTGCTGGTGTGGGATTAACTATTGCCTATGCTTTTCTGGGTGCAGTGTATTTGGTTGGATAGGAGATTTCATTCTAGAGCCTTCTGTAGATCTAGATTTGTTGGTAGGTATTGATTAAATACGGGTTTGTCATGGAATATCTTGTTTTCTCCATCTATCGTGAGTTTTAGCTTTTCTAGGTATAGTAGTCTAGATTGCATTCCTGGTCTCTTATCTGTCCATGACCCTCTAGCTTTTAGAATCTCCATTGAGAAGATTATTTGTTTAGATTATTATGTGGTGATGGGACTTATTTGGGGGGATCCAGTTCATTAGTGTTCTGCAAGCTTCTTCAATATTCAAAAGTGTTTCCTTGTTTACCTTCAGAAAGTTTTCTTGCATGATTTTGCTGAAAATTTTTTCTTTCTTTTCTTTTCTTTCTTTTTGGTTTCTTGAGACAGAATTTCTCTTTGTTGCTTTGGAGCCTTTCCTAGAACTTGATATTTTAGACCAGGCTTTTCTCAAACTCACAGAGATCCACCTGCCTCTGTCTCCCAAGTTCTGGGCTTAAATGTGTGTGCCACCACTTCACAGTGATTTTGTTGAATATATTTTATGTGCTTTTGAACTGGTATTCTTCTACTTCTTCTATTCCTATTATTGTTAGATTTGATCTTTTCACTTTATCAAAGTCTTCTGGATTTTATGTGTCATCACTTTGCTGGCTTTAATGTTTTCTTTGACTGATAAATCTATTTACTCTATTGTATCTTCAAGGCTTGTGATTTCCTCTACCTTCTCTTGAAATCTTTTGGTTATGCTTGTATCTGTAGTTTCTATTAATTTACCCAGATTTTTACATTTCCAAAATTCCCTTGGTTTTTATTTTCTTTATTGCCTCTATTTCGTTATTCAAATCTTGAACTGTTTTTGTCACCTGTTTGATTTCTTTTTCTTGACTTTAAGAGATTTATTGAGCTTTTGAAATTTTTTGTTTGGCTTTTCCTCCATTAATTAAGGGAATCTTGTAGTTCCTCTTTAATGGTTTCTGACATATTCATAAAGTTATTTTTGATTATAAGTCTATTTTTAAATGCCTTAGGCATCTCTCCAACCCATTAAGTTATTATTAAAGTCATTTTATTCTACATGTCTTAGGTGTTCTGTTCAGGGCTTCTTCCTGTTGAGTTCTAAGAAAAATTGTGTTGATATTTTGAATGGAATTGCATTGAATTTTTGGACTCTTTTTATAGGATGGCAACTTTTATCATATTAATCCTACAGATGAATGAGAATAAGAGAACAGTCCATCTAATGTTTTCAATTTCTTCCCTTAATTTGTTAATGTTTTTGGTATACAAATCTTTCACTTTCTGATTAGAGTTAACACAAGACATTTCTTGGATTTATCCTTTATTGTGAAGGTACTATTCCCCTTAATTATCTCTCAGTACAATTATCATGTGTATATATAAGTTACTGATTTTTTTGCAATATTTTGCATTCTGATACTTTGCTGAAAGTAAACAGAAATCAGTAACCATTTTCAGAAGAATAAAGATCAAAAAGCTAAAAAACTGGGACCTCATGAAACTGGGAATGTTCTGAACAGCAAAGGAGTTTCCTTGTGGAATTTGTTGTATTACTAATTACATGAGTGCATATAAAGTTTTATGCACTTCTTTCCTTCCTATTGTTTTGACTAGTTCCCTTTCAGTTTTTTATTGCTCTGGACAAGAGTTAGATTACTATTTGGAATATGTATGGTGACATGAAAAACCTTGCTAAGTTCCCAAAATTAGTGAAATTGTTTTGTATTTTTTCCTATTTATGTAGATGTCATCTGTAGTCTTCCTGTAGCTGCCTCTATCATTTTCAAGTATGTCCATTTTATCCATAATCTCTCCAGGACTTTTATATTTGATTTTGTTGAAGGACGTTTTTGCATATAATATGATGAAGACAGGTGCTAAAAAGAAATCCCACACTAGCACAGAATTGAGTATAATAAAGGGTTATTTATTTAGGGGTAGACTCACAGATAACAGTCCTCTGCTTGACAGTAAACAGTAACCGAATCTTCTAGCTGGAAGAGAGAAGGAATGTGCACTTAACATCAGCATTTATATTATAAGAGGCCACATCCAAGTGGGCAGTTAAATTAAAGATTTCCTATAGAACCTCCCCCTTTTGTTTAAATAAGAGAGTTCTAAGCCTAATACAAAATTATATAAAATAAGAACAAATATCAGTATAAAAATTAGAAATAAAACCAGCATAAACAATATTAAGCAAGAAACATGTGATAAGTGTTTCAATAGTTATCCTATCCTAAGGAGTTTAAGTCTTATATTATAAATAACTTGGTAAAGTCATAAGGGGAAAGTAACTACAACTACTTAATCTTTAACCCCATATAATCTCAAAAAAAGTGAAATAATATTAATTGAGTAAGCAGGAATTGAATCAAGCAACTTCCAAAATGTACAATAAATAACAGAGACAACTGGCTACCTGGGCAATCACCCAACGTCTCATTTGCAATGCTGCAACAAACAACTTTGGCTAAGGCCTGGAGTAACTGACAGACCATTTTCAGAGGCAAAAAAAAAAAAAATTCAAAACCGTCTTACATTGTCTTGGTAAGATTTGACAGTCTTTTTTCTTGTATCTTTCATATCCTGTCCAGACACCATGCATTTTTTTCAGTGGCCAATTCATGGGCAGTTCCTTGCCCAAAGGCCAGTTTTGCCAAGAAGAAAACAAGCTTCAAGTGGAGTGTCTTCAATGCTCAACATTCTCTCAGGAATAGATCCTTGCTGCCCGCTGCCCGGAGCAATTGTGTCTGAAGTCAACATAGCCCTAAGATATTTAAATGCCATATTCTACAGAAAAATGCCTTTAAAGTATATGTTGCTTACTTAGCTGCTTCACAGCCAAAATATTCAAAGAAAACACAATAATATATATAATCCAGACTCTCTTTGTACATTCCATCTTTAGGTGGCTTTTCTCACTCTATTACCTTTTAATATTTATTTTATTATTTTTACTCTTTTAATCTATGCCTGTCTCTACTCTGTTTCTTTAAAGACTTTGATTTTCTTAAATAAACCATTTAGTTCTTTTTAAAACTCTCTATACTCTTTTTCTTTTTCTCCCAAGCCTATGAACATATTTTAAACATATTGAGCCTCATTAAGAGTTCTTTTATGACTGAATCTATCCTATTGTGTCTTTGTAATACTTTTCTCTCTTAGAGAGCTTTTAAAATGGTAAGCAGTTGCTCTTATTGTCTGTGCCCTTGGGGTTTTACATAAGAACTGGTCACCAGTGCCCACGTGCTGCAGGCTACTTCCCACTTTTTCTTCTATCAGGTTCAGTGTGGTTAGATTTATGTTGAGGTCTTTAATCCATTTGGACTTGAGTTTTGTGCAGGATGACAGATAAGGGTCTAATTTCATTCTCCTACACGTTGACA